>JARQOC010000003.1:265681243-265756111 GCA_033576535.1 Allobates femoralis
TTGTCTTCAATGAAAAAACACAAAAAGAATTGTCCTAAAGCCAAATTGGATATAATTCCACATCAAACATTAGAAAAATCATCTGATGCTTCTCTAATTTGTGTAATTAACATCACCTGTAACTTACCTGTGGCACCTAACAGGTGTTGGCAATAACTAAATCACACTTGCAGCCAGTTGATATGGATTAAAGTTGACTCAACCTCTGTCCTGTGTCCTTGTGTGTACCAAATTGAGCATGGAGAAAAAAGAGAAGACCAAAGAACTGTCTGAGGACTTGAGAAACCAAATTGTGAGGAAGCATGAGCAGTCTCAAGGCTACAAGTCTATCTCCGAAGACCTGAATGTTCCTATGTCTACCGTGCGCAGTGTCATCAAGAAGTTTAACTAAATAATATGAATGACTGGCATCAACCTCTAAGTGTAGGTGCAAGCAGAAAAAATACATTAAATATAAGGGAGTTATCTGCTGCAACACTAAACACTATGTGCACTTTTAATGAGTGCCAGCAGTAGCTAAACTGCACAGCTAATACAGACACAATGTGAATAGGGGTATAGCAATCACTGCTCTAGATACAATGCAAAATGGAAGACTTAGCTTCAACAGTAGCTACTGCGGAGTACCCGGAAACCAACGCCAAGGTGCTTCCGTTTTTCCGGGTCCTAACGCTATGACTAATGGTGGTATGTGAGATGCTGGGTTTATATGCCTCTATTCTGATTAAAAACAAGAAAAGTATGTGTTGGACTCAGACAA
The DNA here is from genome assembly GCA_033576535.1 of Allobates femoralis. Taxonomy (NCBI): domain Eukaryota; kingdom Metazoa; phylum Chordata; class Amphibia; order Anura; family Aromobatidae; genus Allobates; species Allobates femoralis. The sequence goes on from JARQOC010000003.1 coordinate 265,682,004, forward strand.
AATGGAGGCCTCAGCTGGTCACAGGGCGGGGGAAGGGGGGTAGGGAGGGAGCTCAGTCATAAGAAATACAATTGTAACTAAATAATATGAATGACTGGCATCAGCCTCTAAGTGTAGGTGCAAGCAGAAAAAATACATTAAATATAAGGGAGTTATCTGCTGCAACACTAAACACTATGTGCACTTTTAATGAGTGCCAGCAGTAGCTAAACTGCACAGCTAATACAGACACAATGTGAATAGGGGTATAGCAATCACTACTCTAGATACAATGTAAAATGGAAGACTTAGCTTCAACAGTAGCTACTGCGGAGTGCCCGGAAACCAACGCCAAGGTGCTTCCATTTTTCCGGGTCCTAACGCTATGACTAATGGTGGTATGTGAGATGCTGGGTTTATATGCCTCTATTCTGATTAAAAACAAGAAAAGTATGTGTTGGACTCAGACAAAATGGAGGCCTCAGCTGGTCACAGGGCGGGGGAAGGGGGATAGGGAGGGAGCTCAGTCATAAGAAATACAATTGTAACTAAATAATATGATTGACTGGCATCAACCTCTAAGTCTAGGTGCAAGCAATTGTATTTCTTATGACTGAGCTCCCTCCCTTTCATAGCGTTAGGACCCGGAAAAACGGGTTTAGTGTCGCAGCAGATAACTCCCTTATATTTAATGTATTTTTTCTGCTTGCACCTACACTTAGAGGTTGATGCCAGTCATTCATATTATTTAGTTACAATTGTATTTCTTATGACTGAGCTCCCTCCCTATCCCCCTTCCCCCGCCCTGTGACCAGCTGAGGCTTCCATTTTGTCTGAGTCCAACACATACTTTTCTTGTTTTTAATCAGAATAGAGGCATATAAACCCAGCATCTCACATACCACCATTAGTCATAACGTTAGGACCCGGAAAAACGGAAGCACCTTGGCGTTGGTTTTCAGGCACTCCGCAGTAGCTACTGTTGAAGCTATGTCTTCCATTTTGCATTGTATCTAGAGCAGTGATTGCTATACCCCTATTCACATTGTGTCTGTATTAGCTGTGCAGTTTAGCTACTGCTGGCACTCATTAAAAGTGCACATAGTGTTTAGTGTCGCAGCAGATAACTCCCTTATATCAAGAAGTTTAAAGCCCATGGCACTGTGGCTAACCTCCCTAGATGTGGACGGAAAAGAAAAATTGATGAGAGAGATTTCAATGCAAGACTGTGCAGATGGCGGATAAAGAACCTCGACTAACATCCAAACAAGTTCAAGCTGCCCTGCAGTCCGCGGGTACAACAGTGTCAACCCGTACTATCCGTCGGCATCTAAATGAAAAGGGACTGTATGGTAGGATACCCAGGAAGACCCCACTTACCCTGAGATATAAAAAAGCCAGGCTGGAGTTTGCCAAAACTTACCTGAGAAAGGCTAAAACGTTTTGGAAGAATGTTCTCTGGTCAGATGAGACAAAAGTAGCGCTTTTTGGGCAAAGGCATCAATATAGAGTTTACAGGAGAAAAATAAGAGGCATTCAAAGAAAAGAACACGATCCCTACAGTCAAACATGGCGGAGGTTCTCTGATGTTTTGGGGTTGCTTTGCTGCCTCTGGCACTGGACTGCTTGACCATGTGCATGGCATTATGAAGTCTGAAGACTACCAACAAATTTTGCAGCATAATGTAGGGCCCAGTGTGAGAAAGCTGGGTCTCCCTCAGAGGTCATGGGTCTTCCAGCAGTACAATGACCCAAAACACACTTCAAAAAGCACTAGAAAATGGTTTGAGAGAAAGCACTGGAGACTTCTAAGGTGTCTAGCAATGAGTCCAGGCCTGAATCCCATAGAACACCTGTGGAGAGATCTAAAAATGGCAGTTTGGAGAAGGCACCCTTCAAATATCAGGGAGCTGGAGCAGTTTGCCAAAGAAGAATGGTCTAAAATTCCAGCAGAGCATTGTAAGAAACTCATTGATGGTTACTGGAAGCGGTTGATTGCACTTATTTTGGCTAAAGGTTGTGCAACCAAGTATTAGGCTGAGGGTGCCAATACTTCTATCTGGCCTATTTTTGGAGTTTTGTGTGAAATGATCAATGTTTTGCTTTTTGCTTCATTCTCTCTTGTGTTTTTTTCATTGAAGACAAATTAAATGAAGATAATAATTCCATAGAATTTGTGATTGCAATCATTTTCAGGAAGAAACTGAGTATTATCTAACAGAATTGCAGGGGTGTCAATACTTTTGGCCACAACTGTATACTTGGTAAAGTTGCATGTTATATGTATAATAACACACTGTGTTTTTGGCAGGAGGGAACTGACATTGTTAATTAAGAAGACCCTATAAATTACCCTCCAATAGGGAATGACCATTCCATATATATAGGAAATAACCTATAGGTGCTGTCCAATACTCTGAGGAAGGGGACCGTTTAGTCCCAGAAATGCATCAGTAACCTGAGAGCACCAGCCCTGACTTTACACTGCCTGTGACCGATCAGACAGCCTAGCATAGTGGACTTAACCCAGCATTAGCATAGCACTGCCTTACTGACACGTCAGCAAGACACACCAGGAAGCAATAGCTCCATCTAGCCAGAAGAGCTAGCTGCACAGCAAAGTTGAAGGCAATGCTGACAACAGAGCAAGGGGAAAGTGGAGACGCTGGAGGAAAGTGCTCCAACACATCTGCCCTGGAGACCCGCAGAGCCCACAGAGAAGGAGATGCTGAATATAGGACACAGAGCAGGAGGACACACCATATAACAGGTGAGCCAAAATACACAGTGTTAACAGCAACTGTAACGAGAGGGGCATCAGAATAACGGGAGAGGGGGAGCATAATCAATGTAAAGCGGGGGCCATGGAACATACAGATGACAAATGCACATTGCATCTAAGCTGAAACTTGGAGGCTCTTTAGTTAAAAGTTTCCTAATACTATAGACATAGACTCAAAACGAATATAGCAAGGCTGTATAATAATACTACCACAATACACATATATATTGCTGTAGGTTCAAAGGACGTAATAGAAAAGAAATATAAATACCACAAGTAAAACCAGAATACTTCAACACCACAGCCACCCCAGCAAGAAGAAAAAACAGGTGAGTACAAAAATACAGGAATATTTTTATGCCTCATACAACAACATACTAATACAAACATATTTTAATAAGGAAGCACCGCAAAAAAGGAGGAAATCCACATCAAGCAATACATAGCCCGGCAAGAAGATAACATATAGAGCAATATATAGAGGTAAGAGAAACCACCCGAGCTTAATATACAATAATTGTCAACAGAAAGAGATATACATATGTATATATATATATATATATATATATATATATATATATACAGTATATACAGTATATACAAGATAAAAAACTGCAGCACTCTTCTTTGTGAAACAACCGCCTTTATTCGGCCATCAGGTGGTGGGTGACAACGTTTCGGGATCCTGTCCCTTTCTCTAGCCACTGCACTAAAATATTTTTTAGGGCACCCCATATGAATTCTGAGAGACATCACCCCCACTAATGGAACAGAACCCTGCCCAGAAGAGTAATGAGCAACGTATTGAGGTTGTAGAAATAACTGTATATATTGTGAGAGTCATGTGGGATTAGTGGATGAGGGCAGGTATATCTCACCCAGGTATCTGTCCTATGCAACCTAACCTGGTCAGTATCACTTGGCTGCTAGTGAATTAGTGGGAGGCGGTTGGGGTAGCTAAAAGGAGTCTGGAGGTCGGACGGGGCTCTCTCAGCCTGGGAACACAGAAGGCCTGTCTGTGTATGGAAACGCATGTGAGTGAAAGCATTGATCTTTGGTTATATGGTTTGGTTGAGGGGAGAAGCCCTTCAGTCTGCAGTGAGGGCACATTCTGTTTAGTTAGTTTGCTGTTTTGTTTTCTTTCTGTTTGCTTTCACCTTAAATAAACCAGGCCCCGGGCTAGTGGCATCTAACTCTCTGCTGTCGGACTGAGTGACACCCGAAAAATACGTGCCCTTTGACCTCGGCAAAGGTGAACCCCGAGAGTGTTATCACATTTTGGTGGAGAATGCGGGCAGCACGTTAAACTGTCGAAATGGAAGATGTGGTGAAATTGGTGGTAAAATCCACAGCCAGAAGCTAACCGCTTAATGACAGCCCAGCTAAGGGAACTGGTGGAAATGACCACTAGAGACCGCCAACTTCTGCAGGAGGTGGCGCAGCGCCTTGCAAGCGCACCTGAGGTGAATCCGGAAGCTGCCCAGAGGGAGATTCATGTGAGTCGGTACTGGCAGAAGCTGACGACAGAAGATGATGTCGAAGCTTACCTAACCACATATGAACGGACAGCGGAGCGGGAAAAGTGGCCGAAGGCACGTTGAGCCGGCTTGCTTGCTCCGTTTCTGGCCGGTGAGGCCGAAAAAGGCGTACTTTGACCTGGAGCCTGAATAAGCGAAGGATTTTGATAAACTAAAAGCCAAGATCCTGGCCCGGCTGGGAGTGACGATGGCTGTACGAGCACAGAGAGTTCACCAATGGACTTATTAGCCCGATAAATGACCTCATTCACCTGACGAAGAAGTGGCTACAACCTGAGGTGTTGACGGCGCCAGAGATGATCCAAAGAGTTGTCTTGGACAAATACCTAAGAGCCTTACCCGCAGCCCTGAGAATATGGGTGAGTCATGGAAACCCCACGACCGCAGACCTGCTGGTGGATCTAGTGGAACGTTATTCCATGGCAGAAGGACTCCTGGGCGACGCCACACGTCCTCCATCTTCCCCCTCTTCACGGGGATTGGGTAAGACTGTATCAGGGTCTAGAGGAGGGAGAAAATATTCTAAGTGAGTGGGGGAGGAAAACGGGACTGCCGGACCTATGAGGCCTAAGGGACCGAACTATGGACTAAGCAAGGGGTCTGTAAGGTGTTTTCGCTGCCAGGAGGTGGGCCACATTGCTGCGAACTGTCCAGTAACTACTGAACCAATGCAGTGTGATGTCACGACCTGTGAAAAACGCCTGGCTATGGTTGCACGGGTGGTGTGTGTTGTGGCCTGTCAAAACGATATGGAGAAACACTTGTGTGACCTGGGAGTGTGGTAACTCTGGTCAAGGCCAGTCTGGTGGCAGTCCCGACTGGTCCGTCAGATAAATTTTCTGTGACGTGTGTGCATGGAGACACCTGCTTGTACCTCACCACTGTCTTCTGCCTTACTACTCCCTATGGGTCTGTGTATCATAAAGTGGGACTAGTCCCAGCCTTATTGCATGATGTCATTCTGGGAAGAGATTTTCTCCACTTCTGGCAGTTGTGGGAGAACCAGTTGGTACCCCAGGGAAGCGGCAACGGGGACCCTACTCCGAGGGGCCCTGAGCCACTGGAGGATGGTCACCCAGAGGATTCCAGGAAGGAATCTCCTGAAAATAACCTTCGGTTCCCGTTTTCAGTCATGACTGGCGATTTTGAGGAACCCAGGGCAGGGGCAGAGGTGGATAGCCATCCGCCTTCCAGTTTGCTGGAATTGGCAGTTCAGAAAGATGACTTTCAAAGCGAGAAAATAAGGGATCCTACCCTGTCTCAGGCTAGAAAAAATGTCAAGGTGGTAAACGGAGTACAGGTGGATGCCGATGCGAGGCTGGCTTATCCTCACATGGCCCTGGAGAATGACTTTCTCTATTAGATAGAGAAAAAAGGGGAAGACACGATGCAACGGTTGGTAGTGCCGAAACTCTACCAGCGGAGAGTGCTGGACCTGACACACACACACAGTGATGGGAGGCCACCTGAGGGTCCAAAAAACTATCGAAAGGATATTACATTGTTTTGTTTGGCCAGGCATGCATCACGATGTTCGCATGTATTACGCGTCATGTCCAGAATGCCAAATCTCCGCGCCCAGGCCCCATCTGTTTAGCCCCTTGGTACCCCTACCTATCATCGTAATTCCGTTTGAGAGGATTGGGATGGATTTGATTGGGCCCCTCCCCAGGTCTGCACGGGGACACCAGCACATCCTTGTTATCTTGGATTATGCCACTCGTTACCCCGAGAGGAACATCCGTTCCTTTATCTAAGTCGGAAGCTGAATAAACATGAACGGAGGTACGCAATTGTGGAAAAAAATGCCTGGCCATTAAGTGGGCTCTCGAGTCCCTCAAATATTACTTGGGTGGCAGGAAGTTCAGGCTGATCACCGACCATGTTCCTCTCAAGTGGATGCACTTGAATAGGGAATAGAATAGCCGGGTGACCCGGTGGTTCCTTGCCTTGCAGACCTACCATTTTACAGTGGAGCATCGCCCGGGGGTGCAGATGGGGAATGCTGCTGCCCTGTCACGGGTGCACTGTTGTGGGTGCCATTGCTCAGCCGGAATGGTCTGAGCAGAGGCGATATGTGAGAGTCATGTGGGATTAGTGGATGAGGGCAGGTATATCTCACCCAGGTATCTGTCCTATGCAACCTAACCTGGTCAGTATCACCTGTCTGCTAATGAATTAGTGGGAGGCAGTTGGGGTAGGTAAAAGGAGTCTGGGAGGTCGGGCGAGGCTCTCTCAGCCAGGGAACACAGAAGGCCTGTCTGTGTATGGAGACGCATGTGAGTGAAAGCACTGATCTTTGGTTATATGGTTTGGCTGAAGGGAGAAGCCCTTCAGTCTGCAGTGAGGGTGCATTCTGTTTAGTTAGTGTCAGGCAGGCAAGGATTTTTTGTTTGCTGTTTTGTTTTCTTTCTGTTTGCTTTCACCTTAAATAAACCTGCCCCGGGCCAGTGGCATCTAATTCTCTGCTGTCGGACTTAGTGACACCCGAAAAATACATGCTCTTTGACCTCGGCAAAGGTGAACCCCGAGAGTGTTATCACAATATATATATATATACATTAGGATTTTAATGTTTTAAAGCATTTTATATAAAAACATTTTTGATAAAAATAATTTTAATAAAAATGCGGTACATGGTTATTTAGGATTTTATTTAAGATTTTTTAGCATACATATTGTGAGTTATATTGATATACAGTAGACATAAGCCATTGATAAAAAAAAATTGCGCTGAGCTTACACACCTTTTCATTCATTTCGGTAATTCTTGCCTCCCTTTCTTCCATTTCTGTAAGTCTTGCTCATTGAGGCAAAATACAGCTTTTCTCTTAGCTTGTGACGACAATCATTCAGTCACATTCTTTTTCTTATGAGCCATAACATCAGAATGATCAGGCAGTGACATGACACAGAATTTTATAAGCTAACATTCTACATTCTATTGTGACATCACAATGGAGGGGCGAGGCTATGTGTAGTGGGTGTGGCTATATGTGGAGTTGGTTTTGGTTATCCGGAGTGAGTGGGGCTATGTGGAGCAGATGTGGGCATGAGGGATGTGGCCATGTGGAGTGGGTGTAGTCACATGGAGTGGGTGTAGCCATGTGGAGTGGGCAGGGCTTGCCACATGCACACACACATACACTCACTTTTTATATTAGATGGAGTGCATTACCATATATGGGCATTACCATATATGGGCATCACGATCATACATGGGCATTACCATATATTGGCATTATGACCATATATGGGCATTACGACCATACACTACCGTTCAAAAGTTTGGGATCAACCGGCATAGCAGCCGTAGCGGTCGCTTTGGGGCCCGGCGCTTGTGGGGGGCCCGGACCCAGCGCCGCTACGCAGCCGCTGCTATACCGGCAGCTGCGCCTGAGATACATTACAGGGGCGGACTGGTCCGGCGGGCCCCGACACTTTGGGGCCACGCCCACTAAGTCCCGCCCCCATACCCCCCTGGGTGCTGTAGGGGGGCCCGGACGGAAAGGGGGGCCCATTGGTCCCCTGAGCGCCCCCACATGTCATACAAGGGGGCCCCTGACCGCTGCCCCCACACGCTATCCTCGGGGCCCCCTGACCGCTGCCTGACCTCCATTACTGCTGCGTCCCCCCGGCCGCTCTCCATTACCTGCAGGCAGTCGCGCTGATCTGCCTGTCATGTGGGCTGTAGCCGGCGCCGCTCTATTTCCTGTATCGCCGGCTACAGCGTCACACTACATGACAGGCTGTGGCTGCGATCAGCGCGACTGCCTGCTGCAGTAATGGAGAGCGGGGGGCCTGTATATACCACACCACCAGGGCTCTGTATACTACCAGCCAACCAGGGGCTGTATATACCACCAGGGGCCTGTATACTACCACCAGGGTGTTATACACCACCAGGGCTCTGTATATACACCACCAGGGGCTCTGTATACTACCACCAGGGGCCTGTATACTACCACCAGGGGCTCTGTATATACCACCAGGGGCCTGTATACTACCACCAGGGGCTCTGTATACTACCACCACCTATATACCACGGGGCTCTGTATACTACCACCACAGGGGCTCTGTATACTACCACCAGGGGCCTGTATACTACCACCAGGGGCTCTGTATACTACCACCAGGCCGTAACTACCACCAGGGGCTCTGTATATAACCACAGCCTACACGGGGCCTGTATACTACCACCAGAGGCTCTGTATACTACCACCAGGGGCTCTGTATACTACCACCACCAGGGGCTCTGTATACTACCACCACCAGGGGCTCTGTATACTACCACCACCAGGGGCCTGTATACTACCACCAGGGGCTCTGTATACTACCACCAGGGGCCTGTATATACCACCACCGGGGGCTCTGTATACTACCACCAGGGGCCTGTATACTACCACCAGGGGCCTGTATACTACCACCAGGGGCTCTGTATATACCACCACCAGGGGCCTGTATACTACCACCAGGGGCTCTGTATATACCACCACCAGGGGCCTGTATACTACCACCAGGGACCTGTATATACCACCACCAGGGGCTCTGTATACTACCACCAGGGGCCTGTATATACCACCAACAGGGGCTCTGTATACTACCACCAGGGGCTCTGTATATACCACCACCAGGAGCCCTGTATACTACCACCAGGGGCCTGTATATACCACCACCAGGGGCTCTGTATACTACCACCAGGGGCCTGTATATACCACCACCAGGGGCTCTGTATACTACCACCAGGGGCCTGTATATACCACCACCAGGGGCTCTGTATACTACCACCAGGGGCTCTGTATATACCACCACCAGGGCCTGTATATACCACCACCAGGGGCCTGTATATACCACCACCAGGGGCCCTGTATACCACCACCAGGGGCCTGTATATACCACCACCAGGGGCCCTGTATACCACCACTGGGGCCTGTATATACCACCACTGCAGAGGCTGCTGTAATACTGCTGGGGCCTGTATATACCACTGGAGAGGCTGCGGTATACCACTGGGGCTGCTGTATATACTGCTGGGGCCTGTAAGGGGGTGTGTCTTGAAGGGGCGTGTCATTTGGGGGGCGTGTCTTGGAGGGGCGTGTCATTGGGGGCGTGTCTTGGAGGGGGCCCCATTCAAAAGTTTGCTATGGGGCCCTGCCAGTTCTAGTTACGCCCCTGCCCAGGCAATTTAGTTTTTCCATGAAAACCCATACTTTTTTTATCACATGAGTTGCAAAATGGATAGAAAATATAGTCGACGCAATGACAAGGTTGAAAATAATGATTTTTATTTGAAATAATAATGTTCTCCTTAAAACTCTGCTTATGATTTTTATTTGAAATAATAATTTTCTCCTTAAAACTCTGCTTATGATTTTTATTTGAAATAATAATTTTCTCCTTAAAACTCTGCTTTCTTCAAAGAATGCTCCATTTGCAGCAATTACAGCATTGCAGATCTTTGGCGGTTTCTATTTAACGAAGCTGCCAGATGAGGAGCTGTGAGGGGTCAATTTCTCAAACTAGAGACTCTAATGTACTTGTCTTGTTGCTCAGTTGTGCAGCGGGGCCTCGCACGTCTCTTTCTACTCTGGTTAGATCCTGTTTGTGCTCTCCTCTGAAAGGAGTAGTACACACCGTTGTAGGAAATCTTCAGTTTCTTGGCAATTTCTCACATGGAATAGCCTTTATTTCTAAGAACAAGAATAGACTGTCGAGTTTCACATGAAAGTTCTCTTTTTCTGGCCATTTTGAGAGTTTCATAGAACAAACAAATGTAATGATCCAGATTCTCACCCTCTTTCACAAAGGAAAGTTGATTTTATAACTTCTTTAATCAGCAAAACCATTTTCAGCTGTGCTAACATGCACAAGGGTTTTCCAGGGTTTTCTAAAACATCCATTAAGGCTAAGGTCACATTTGTGTTAGCAAATGCAGATCCTGATCCGGTTTTGAGCTGTCAAAAAGGTCAAAACCGGATCAGGATCCATAGCCCATAGGAGCCCATTATAAAACAGGATTGCACTACATGCAATCCGGTACCAGCATCCGGTCTCGTTGCCTGCGGTAAAAATCATGCAGGCAACGGTTTTCACACAATTTTCTCATCCGTATTCCGGTTTTGAAATTTAAACTGCAAATGTGAGTGGAGCCAGGTTGCGGCACCCGGATTGTAAACCACAGCACACAGCACAGACAAAATCGGATTGTCCCGGATTGTGTCAGATCCGGCGCAATCCTGCACACAATAACATAGGAGTCAATGAGCGTCGGTATGAGCCGGATCTGGGTGAATCTGGGAGAATCCGATTTTAGCCAAATTCATTCCCAGCCTTGAAACCCATGCAGGAAAGCCGGGGAAGATCTGCATCCGCCCACCAGAATCAACATTAAGGTGCAATCCAGATACCCTATTTTGTAGGCAAAATGTGTCTGAATGCACTTGCAATTACTGCATCCGGATCTGGATGCGATAACCTCAATTAACCTTCCAAGTGTGACCCTATCCTAAGGCCACTTCACATGCTAGGATATAGGTGAACGATATCGTTAGCTATGTCCCATGACCGCGATCCTTCCAACATTGTTAACGATCTAAAATTTGGCAACGCTCCAGCTATTTGGAGAAGATCGTTTGAGCGATTTTACAAAGTGGCAGGAATAGGAGAAATATGAACGACATTTTTCAAAAAGTTGTCACACTGAACGATGTTACTGCTTCCCAGGACGTTAATTGTACAACGAACGATAGATTTGAAGTTTGGATCACAAATTTTTGATGACTGTTCCAACGATTTTTCCTTCCTACATCGTTCGTTTACACGCAACGACGCACTAACAATATCTTTTGAACGATCACAAATCCGTGACATTTCAATGATATCGTTAACGAGATCCTAGCATGTGAAGTGGCCTTTAGCCTTCTTACGCAGTTAGCAAATACAATGTACCATTAAAACACTGGAGTGGTGGTTGTTGGAAATGTGCCTCTATACACCTATGTACTGTAGATATTGCATTAACCAGATGTTTGCAGCTTGAATAGTCATTTAACACATTAACAATGTATAGAGTGAATTTCTGATTCATTTAATGTTAGCTTCACTGAAAGAACATGTGCTTTTTCTTTCAAAAATAAGGAAATTTCTAAATGACCCCAAACTTTTGAATGGTAGTGTATGTGGGTATATAGTGAACATACACACATACATACTTATACTCAGCTTTATATATTAGATTTCTGTATTATGAAGAATACCTTATAATATTTTTTTAAAATGCAACAATTCCTACAACAGAAATTGTAGAAGGAAAATATTTGTTGGACTCTGAGTATAAATAAGTTGCAATAAATACTGATAATGAAAAAAGACCATATTTTTATAGCAAGCTTCCATAAAACATTAAATGAAACTTAGCTCACAACTGGATTCATTTCAAATATTAAAGAAGAAAGCTGCAAGGCTTGTAACAATGACAATTTTATATGTGCTAGACATCAGATATTAGATATTTTCTGTTCCCGGACACAAAGCAACAGAACACAAAATTATCTTAGCTACAAAAGCTCACTCCTTTGTAGTCTATCATTTGTAATTATACATACAGCTTTTAGTACAATTATGTCGATACATGTTACCTTAAGGTGCTGTCACACATAGCGAGATCGCTAGCGAGATCGCTGATACGTCACAGGTTTTGTGACGTAACAGTGACCTCTCCAGCGATGTCGCTATGTGTGACCTGGCCCCTGCTGTGAGGTCGCTGATCGCTGTACATGGTTCAGGACCCTTCAGGACCCTTTTTTGGTCCTTGGTCTTCCGCTGGTCAACACGCATTGCTGCGTGTGACAGCGAGAGACCAGCAATCAGCAACTTCATAGGCTGGTAACCATGGTAAACACCGCTGCCTAGATACCCAGTGTTTATCATGGTTACCAGCGACCTCCCGCTTACAGGCTGCACTAAGCAGGGAGGACGCTGGTAACTATGATAAACAGCGAGTATCTAGGCAGCGCGCGCTGCTTAGTTACCCGGTGTTTATCATAGTTACCAGTATCCTCCCGCTTCCAGCGATGTGGAGGTGACTCCCAGGTCCCTGGTCACTGAGGAGATCTGCCTGTTTGACAGCTCCACAGCGACCACGTAGCGACACTCCCGCGATCCCGGCCAGGTCGTTATCGCTGTCGGAATCGCTGGAGCCCCGCTCAGTGTTATGGGGCCCTTACAGACACTGAACACTCCATTGATTATTTAAAGCCAATGCTGTGACTCACACTTTGTCATGTGATCTTGGATTATTTTACTTTCAATAGATTAAGGCTAGGGTCACATTTAGAATGCACATTACGATTACCGCATCCAGATCCGAATGCGGTAATGTAATGTGCATTCAGATACATTTTGGACACAAAATGTGTCACTAAACCTGCAACGGATGCTTTGTTCATTCCTGCTACCGCTGGGATGAACAAAGGGTTAACGTTAATAATAGATGTGGGCAAAATGTCTGTAGGGAGTGCCACCCTCTCTACAGACATGTTTTCCACATAGATCGGCATGTTAAGGGTTAATTTCTAAAATTACAGTATTGCCGTCTTTGTCGGCTTTTACTATTTGTAATGACAGGCGGCGGCTCCTGGCTGTACAGGAGTTTACAGTACACTAAGTGCATAAGCATATTACAGGGCAGCATACTCAATGAGGAGCTGTCTGTGGTGCTTACGCAAATTGCGTACTGTACATGCCGCTATCCATGGTGCTGAACGTTTTAACATTACTTCAATGGTGGTGTGCTGGCCTACGGTGGGCACTCCCTACAGACTATTGCCCACATCTATTATTAACATTAACCCTTTTTTCATCCCTGCGGCATGAATTAATATATACATAAATGCATTGTGCTTCAATGCTATTAGCAGCCGCCGAACATTTAGTTTTAATAAAAGCCGGTAATAGCCGCAAATTGAGAATTAATGCCGTTTAACCCTTGCTGTGCCCACCTAATGGGGCAACATGTCTATAGGGAGGGTGGGCACTCCCTACAGACATGTTGCCCACATCTTTTAACTACATTAACCCTTTCACATTCAGAGCAATCCGGTTGCCGGATTCCGGTTTAGGAACAACTTATGTTCCTAAAATGTGTGTGAAGGCAATTGCGGTTACCAAATCCAAAACCGCAATTGCAATTCCAAATGTGACCCTAGCCTGAGACTGCCCTTTTTATTAAAGTAAAGAAAGGGCAGCATAAGCCTAGGGTCACATTTAGGTGTTGTATCTGTTTGAGGAATGCAATAAAGGCTGGGGTCACACATGAGCCCTGGATCTGCTAAAAGCATCCGTTTTTCAACTTAGATTTTTCTGAAAAATGGATCTGTTAACGGATCCATAAGCCCCAATGCCAAAAACGCATTGTCTAAAGTGCACTAAAAAAACGCTATGCGTTTCTGTAAAGGGCACCAAAAATGCTGCTAGCAGCGTTTTTGGGTGCAGTGAAAAAACGCATAGCATTTTTTTAACATAGGGCCCTATGGGAAATGCATCCGTTAACGCATGGTAAATATAGGTAAAATGCATTAATGGATCCGTTTTCGCATGCGTTTTTCCCCATTTTGGAAAAAACAAAGGCAGTCCTGGAGGCTCACAAAACAGTCTTTAAAAAACAAATCCATTTTTGGAAAGAAGGAAAAAACGTATTGCCATGTGTGACCCTAGCCAAAGTATGCTTTTTTTTCCCTTGCCATTTCCATGACATGCGTTAATTCATGGTACATAGTGTATATGTACCATGCATTAATGCATGGGTGGCGCCCCTATGACAATTCACCATTGGGAGGTACTGCACCCCAAACAGCAGGTGTAGTGCCTCCTTAGCCGTGGATATGAAAGACCCCACAGAGTCTGCATCCCAACACCCATACAGTAGGCCACCTTAGTTCAGGGGACCGTATATTCAATAGGTCCCAGTGGGTGGAGCCTAGATGAGTGGGAGACGAGGATTGACAGTTAGAAGACTCGTCAGTCAGACGGTGTAAGACAGCAGAAAAGATGGACGCAGGGGACCCTGCGACCGTGACAAGAGGGCACCTCTTTGGAGAGGAGTGACCCGGACGGAGAAGAGGGCCACTCCAGGACTGGTCGGAGCCAACTGGAGACCCAGGTCACCACCGGTACACCGGAACTGAGGTGGTTAGTTAAGGTCTATGCCTAGCCGCAGACCGGCAGGCTGTGGGCCTGACACAAGGGAGACACAGCACCCATCAAGTAGTCCAACATCAGTCCCACAGCTGGGTTCACGACACCGAGAAGTAGAGAGAGACTTTAGGCAACAGACCCCGAGGACTAGAGACTTGACTCACGAGTGGGAGTACAGAAGGCCTTCAGAGCACAGAAGGAAAAAGGACCAGGCGAGCCATTTGAAAGACACCTCTGACAGACTCTGGAAAAGCCTCCACAATCCGCGGCTATGGCCCCCAGTTAACCCAGACTGTACCGTGTACTGATTTCATCTGGTGCCAGTAAAGAACTGTTTGAGCTGATCTGGTGTCAGGTCTCCTTACATCTGTCGCTTGGACGGTCTGTACAGCATCACAGAGGTGAGGACTACTACTCCCCTCATCCACCCCGCTGCCCTGAGGTAAAGCTCCACCTGTGGGGAGCTGTACTACCAAAGCTGCATTTCCATCACCTCAGCGGCCAGCCGCAGCACTGGTAACCCTATTACTAGGTTCCACAGGTGGCGTCACGTTACAATTCCCCCATCATCATCCCCACCCACCATTGAGGGTCCTGGGCATGGAACCGGGAACCGACCAGCCGTGATCCCCACTGAAGTAACCACCTGTCCTGGTATCAGAGTACCCCCTACCCTGTCGACCGACTCACATGCATTTCCCATAGACTCCAATGTTAAAAAAAATGCATGCGTATTCCATAACAGGGTAAAAAACACTGCACCCCATGTTTATATGTGTGCTACCAAAAATGCATAGTGCACTTTAGCAATGCATTTTTTGCATTGGAGTCTATGGGTGCGTTAACACATGCGTTTTTACACATGCGTTTTTACACAGCTTAAGGCTGGGGTCACATTTGGGCTAGGATCCACATTTCGAGGCAGCACTAAAATCAGACAGCGTTAATGGCAAGTGCTGCCTGGAAACGGGTCCCCATAGAAACCGTTGTTCAGCTTAGTTGCAGCCTTACACAGAGCTCCAGGACGGCCGCTTTTCATCAGCGCACAGGAAAACACTGCAGGCAGTGTTTCTTGTGCGCTCAGCTAAAGCAGACGCACTGTGTGGCTGCAACTAAGGTAAACAACAGGTTTCTATACGGCCCTGTTTCCAGGCAGCGCTTACCGTTAACGCTGTCCAATTTTAGCTCTGCCTGGAAATGTAGGTCCCAGCCCAAGTCTGACCTCAGCCTAAGGCTAGGGTCACATTTGGAAGGCTCATTGCGATTATCGTATGCAGATCCGGATGCGGTAATCACATGAGCCTTCAGACACATTTTTGTAAAAAAATGTGTCTTTATCTCCGCATGCAATAACCGGATTGCTCAGGATGTGTAATTCGGAGCAATCCGGTTACCATATGCTTTGTTCATTCTGCTGCCACAGGGGTAAACAAAGGGTTAATCTTAATAATAGATGTGGGCAACATGTCTCTAGGGGGTGCCCACCCTCCCTAGAGACATGCTGTCCACACAGGTGGGCATGTGAGGGGTTAATATGTGAAATTATAGTCTTGCCGGCTATTGTCGGCATTTACAATTTTATGAATGAAATCGGTGGCTTCTTACTGTAGAGGAGAAACAGTACGTAATCTTTGTACTGTATCTGCCACTATCCATGGTCATGAAAGCTTTAATATTAGGTCTATGGCGGTGTGCTGCGGAGATAAAGACACATTTTTTTACAAAAATGTGTCTGAAGGCTCATGTGATTACCACATCCGCATCTGGGACAGCAGGGATAAACAAAGCATACGGCTGCCGCAGGCATTCACAAGTGCCTTGCGGCAGCCGCATGGGCTCCCTAGGATCCCATTATAGCAATCCTGCTGCGGATTGCAAACCGCTCTGAAAACTGCAGCCTGCATGATTTTTCACACAGGCTACAAATCCGGATGTGGTAAGCGGATTGCATGTAGTGCAATCCGGTTTACATCAGGGGCTGACTGGCGACGCAAACCCTGGGTGGCAAAATTATTCCGGCAGCCCTTGGTTGAGGACCCGGGGGGGGGGAGTGCTGTCAGAAATTTTCAGCCGCCTGGCTCAGTCCCTCCAGCCCTTAGGTGAGGACCGGGGGGGGAGGTGTTGTGGTGCTGTCGGAAATTTTCGGCGGCCCATCTCAGAGCCGCCAGCCCTTAGGCGAGGTCCGGGAAGTCGGCCTGTTTCTGTGGGTGGGTGGCCCTAGGTGGGGGCTATACCACCAGCCCAGGGGGCACTTGGTTTACATAATGGGCATCTATGGGCTGCGGATCCTGATCCAGTTTTGAGCTTTTTAACAGCTCAAAACCGGATCAGGATCTGAATTTTTAAATGCAAATGTTACCCTAGCCTAAAACTGGTGATTTAACCAAATATAAGCTAAAGTAAAAAATGCACAAAATACTCCTTAATGTTCCCCAAAAAACTCTGGCTAAGTTTACATCTAAGGGGGTTGCATTTGCGTTTCTATGCATTTTTGCACATCCGAGTTTTGCAGATGTTTGCGGCCGATCCGGCAGATGGTGCCACATCTGCCGGATCGGCCGTCTAACGGCTGACTTGAGGTCTGAATCCGGAAAGCCGCATGCATTATCTACGAGGCTTGCCGTTAGGTACAGCAAGTGTGGTTCTGCCAGATACAGCAGATTTGGCACTTGCAACGGCGAAAAAAAAAAACGCCGCTAGTAGCGTTTTTTTTTTCGCCGCCGCAAGTGCCGAATCTGCCGGATCCACAAGCCCCATAGAGAATGCATGGAGCTTGCTGGATTCGGGCCGCAAGTTGGCAGTTATCCGGCAGATGCAGCGCCATCTGCTGGATCTGCCAGAAACATCAGCAAAACACTAGTGTGTAAGGAGGTTAATGCATAGTAATTTAATGAAACGAATGCATTAATGCACCCTCTTACTTCAATGGGAAATGCATTTGAAACGCAAGTAAAATCGCAAGTCATTTTCTGCAAACACAGAATCTATGTGTTTTTGCAAATGCAGCTCAAAACGGGTTCAGCCATGTTTTGGGCTGCATTTGCAAAAACGCATGCATTCTACATTTGCAGAAAATAACATGCGTTTTTAATGCGTTTCCCATTGAAATCAATAGGTGCGTTAACGCATACATTTCTCTGCATTTCTCTGTGTTTGCCCAGGGTCACACATGCCCCTGCGCTTTTTTAAGCTCTTAGAAAACCGGATCCGGTTTTCAAAGGGTGCCAATAGTGTCCCCTGAGGTCCAGGACGTTTGTGGGAAATTTTTGGACTTAGTCATTTTATCACCAAAAACGCATGTGCATTAACGCATGGTGCCTATATGTACCAAGTGTTAACACATGTATCTCCCATAGGGCATGCATTTTTTAAAGCACCCCAAAAACCCTGCTAGCAGCGTTTTTTGGGATGCTGCACAAAAATGCATGTGTTTTTTGAAAAATGCACAGACACATGCGTTAACGCATATGCATTTTTGGTCTTTGAAAAATAAATGTCCAAAATGTTGCCAAAAACGGGTTTTAAGCCAAAAATGGATGGTATGTGTGACCCTGGCCTTTTTGCAGTGCAAAAACGTATAGGAATAGAAAACCATCTTAGATGTGAACTGGGCCTATATACAGTATTTCTAGCTTTTTTACCACTTTTCAGCAAAATTCAAGTGCTCCCTCCTCACAAAACTGACTTAGGGCCTTGGCACATCACGTTTTTGCTCCGTGTGGATGCAATGTTTTTTTCAGGTACAGAAACATGGTAAAAACGCGTGCATTAACGCACCTGTAGACTTGAATAGGAACACACATGCAAGAGCAGTAAAAACACATTGCAAAATGCACTTACATTTGAACGCATGTGTTTTTATCCAGTGCGCAATAAACGTTGCTTGTAGGCAAGGTTTCCTGTGTACTGGGTAAAAACGCAAGCGTTCAAACGCAACCTTATTTTGCAATGCGTCTTTACCGCTTTTGCATGTGTTTTCCTATTCAAGACTATAGGTGCGTTAATGCATGCGTTAGAATGTTTTGTGGGGGTAGACATTGTAGCAGAGCCAGGTAGGACTGGGTTAGGTCAGATCCACATCACGTTTTTGCATTGCATTTAACGCATCCGTTTACCTGCCTCAAAAATGCATTGAAATGGATGCGTTAACACATCCATTGACTTCAATTGGGCAAACGCAAACGAACGCAAGCCAAAAAAAAGTTGTGTTTGAAAGTATGCGTTAATCCAAACGCAAAGGATAATGCGAGTTGGAGCATTTTTAGATCCGTTAGATCCTCAATGCCACTGGATATCTGAAATTGCTACATGATTCAGATATCCAGTGGCATTGAGGTTTCCATTGATGAAGAATGGCCCCACTATCTTTCTACCCCATATACCACACCATACCATCATTTTTTGTGTTCCAACAGTCTTGGAGGGATCTATCCACTGTGGGTTAGTGTCAGTCCAATAGCGGTGGTTTTGTGTGTTAACTTCACCATTCACAAAAAAGTTTGTCTCATCACTCATCTGAAGATAATTGTCTACGCTGTGAAGTTACGAGATGTGCAGCATCTGAAACAACAGATACTGGAAGCCTGTGCTAGCATTTCTTCTGCGGTGTTGCTATCAGTGTGTCAAGAGTGGGAGAAGAGGTTTGCATTGACAATCCAACACAATGGGTAGCACTTTGAACACATTTTATAAGTGGTCATAAACTTGTAAATAACTCATGAAAGAAAAAAGTTATGTTAAAACCAAGCACACCATTGTTTTTCTTATGAAATTCTCAATAGGTTTGATATGTCACATGACCCTCTTCCAATTGAAAAAATAAAGTTTGATCCAAAATGGCCAACTTTAAAATGGCCAGCATGGTCACCACCCATCTGGAAACGTTTTCCTGCTCGCATATACCAATGTGTCACGTACAGAAAGTTGATATCACCAACCATTCCCAATTTATTTATGTGTATCCATGTATATGGCTCACCCTGTACAATAGGATAGAAATGAATACACATTAGAAACAATACAAAGATAGAACAGTGTTAGTACTGTATGCTGAAATACACAAACGTGTGTGATATATGGAAAAAAAAAAAAAACAATGCTACATACGCATGTGCAGGAATTAAGCACAAGGCAAGAAGGGGGTTAAGGTACGGTCACCCACGGCAATATTGCTTGCAATTTCACTGGCAATTTGCTGGTTGCAGTGAAATCATGGACACATTGTTACATTTGTACAACAAAATAGAACAATGTGTCCATGATTTCACTGCAACCAGCAAATTGCCAGTGAACTTGCAAGCAATATTGCCGCGTGTGACGATACCTTTACTCTTAAGTAGCCAAATGAAACGCATGTCCATTAAGAGAAATATATTAAGGTTATGCATACTTCAGGGTCACAACTAATTTTTCCTCTGGAGAAATACATTTTCTGAATGTTGTGTCCTGACATCTAATATCATCCTGGATCAGCGTAAGGAGAACATGAAAGGTGGAAACAAACATGCATAGGTATCTTTGAAATTTGATTGGATAATACCACAGTTGCCAATACAGTCTGTGAAAAGCACCATATTGTTCACAGACTTCAATTACCGCATGTACCCAATATCTCTTTACGATTTTACGTCTATTCTGGCAACGTCCTAAGGTCATTAAGTAATAGCTCACAATCAAAGCCCCACTCATGTTGCTGACACAATGATGGCAAAATGGCAACCACAAAGAACAGGAACAGAACATTTTTTATAGGCAACCACCACACTTAATTTGTCAATGCTAAAAACATGCAAACGGATTCCAAAAATGGATTTAATAAAAAGAAACCGTATGCTAGTGCGTTAACGTAAACACAAAAACACAAAGAAAAAAGAAGAAAAAGAGATGCGTTATTACAGATCCATTTAACAGATGTGTTAAACGCAATGCAAAAATGTGATGTGGACCTGGCCTCAACTCCTAGCACTTCAATTTCTTATTTAGGTGCACATATCTAGCTATATCTAGAGAGTCAGGCTGGGTGTTCACTGGGAGGTCAGCTAGGAAACTAAGGGTATGTCCTCACGGTCTGGAGGAGCTGCGTTTTGGACGCAGCTCCTCCGGACTTGAGGGAAGCGGCGGGTGGCCGCAGGGTGACTGCAGCCGCCCTGTATTCACCGTGTGCGGCGGGTGCGGGGCGGCTTCTCCCTGCAGTCACCCGATGGGAGCCGCTTCCGACACCGCAGCATGAAATAAACATGCTGCGGAGAAGCGGACTCCCGGCAACCCACACCGCACCTTCAAACACGCTGCGGGCAGGTTACGCATAGTGAGGATGGGATTTCTTGAAATCCCATCCTCTATGCTACTACTGTACTACGCAGCATTTTGGACGCAGCGCAAAGACGCTGCGTCCAAAACGCTGCATCTCCTGATCGTGAGGATGCACCCTCAGGGTGGTTTCAAATCACGTTTTTGCTGCATTTTGATGCAATGCATTTTTTCTGCTGCATTAACATATAGAAACTCTGTCAAAATCATGTATTAACGCACCCATGGACTTGTATGGATAAACGCATTGAAAAAGCATTGCAAACGCAATGCAAACTGCAGTTGCGTTTGAACACGTGTTTATTTTGCTTCTCTATGGCTTGGGTCTTTTGGTTGATGGCATTGTGGTGACATCAGCCCAATGTAGCGCTTCGGGGATGTCGGCTTCTGCGCTTGGCTGCACTCGGCCATAGAAGGTAATGGGAGCACTGAGCGCAACCGAGCGCAGGAGCGGTGCATCCATGAACCTATGTGCTTGACTGCAGCTGCCCCTAAATGCACCTGTGCTGGCATTTGCGCCAGCGCAGGGCAGGCAGGGCAGCCAAGCGCACAGGCGCATTAGATGAGAAAAGGGCCTTAGAATTCTGCAGCCTGAGCGCAAGCATTAACGTGTTGTAACGGTGTGCTCAGGCTGCCTATATATTCCTATGGTTACCGGTCTCCCAGCACAGCCAGCCGTCTGACAAAGAAGTACCAGATATGCGCTATTTCTAAGCGCTCAGGAAAACACTGCAAACCGCATTTGTGTGTGCACTCAGGAATAGCGCATATCATGTACTTCTTTGTCAGGCGGCCAGCTGCTCTGGGAGACCGGTAACCATAGGAATATATAGGCAGCCTGAACACAGCGTTACAACACGTTAACGCTTGCGCTCAGGCTGCAGAATTCTAACCGTCAGCCAATAGGCTGATGCTAGTGTGACCCTAGCCTATGCTAGGGAAAGAAAAATAGGGAGGGGGACAGGAGGCGCAATAGTGCCCTATCACTAGTGACACTTAAGTGTGAAGGTGGTGCTATGAAGCTGCTCACCTGGTCTAGTTGTGAACCCACAACTAGTTTGAAGGCGTTTTTGGAATCTATGTTCCAGCTGCTGCAGGACCTCCACCGACCACTGAAAAGTGGTTTAAATCCAAGAGATGATGGGAGTGCTGGTGTGCCACGGTCCGCGCTGCTGTGGTATGGATAAACTCACCAAAGAGCCAGAAGTTATTTCATCCTTTATTCCTCCTCTCTCCTACGCGTTTCAGCGCCACACCCGGCGCCTTCCTCAGGGATAGGCTGTTTGTTATTTTTACTTCTTTAGGTTTATGCACTTGAAAAAATCTGCGTTTAACTACATGCCTCTGTGCACTGCTTCTTAAAAGTGAATGAATCCCTACAATTTGTGCCTGAAATGCTGGCAGAAATCCTGAGGAGTACAAATGATTGCTGTGTGAAAACTTTATGTCAAGGATAGTGATGAGCGTATATAATCGTTACTATTCATTACTCACACGGATAGTACTGTATTCATCATACTCGTTACTCGGCGAGTAACACTGGTGATCGTGAGTGAAGTATTGATCTTGAGCAATCTGACACAATTTGCCAGCTCTCTTCAGTACACAAAGGGAGTTGGCACCCCAGTGGGAGTCGCTTGAATGGAAGTCTCTCACTGGGGGCTACATCAAGGTCTTTTATGCAATGAAAACTCATAAAAGCTCATCTTCCCGCCCTCTCCCGGAAATGCTCGTTTTATGGCTTGCTGTGTGTGGGCAGAGCCTATCACTAATTGATTAACATTGGACTTGCTATTCAGACAAGTGCCCGAGTATTACACAGTACTTGTTACTAGTATAGCAATTACGTTGGTACTCGCTTATCCCTAGTTATGGGTAAAAGCAGCTACAGCATGAGAAACTTGGAGAAGCTGATTAAGAAATCCATATGTAGCAGTGGCAACAGTAGCAAACACAGCATCAGCATCAGTAGCAAATATAGCAGAATCAGCAGATGACTCTCTTGGAAGAAACTGTCCAGGCCACGGAGATGAAAAATAAAACATACAGAGAGGCGCCCTTGTGTGTACCTGGTGGTCTAGTGAGGATTTTAGGGGATAGGTTGTGAAACCACTCATCTTTTGTGGTTGTGCACCTTTGCACAAACCACAGCGTGGGCCTCCAGTGTGTATTCGCACACCACACAATCCCCCAGCATTAAGGCTGGGCCGGTCACGTGTGATGTCACTGTAGGTGAGCTGATGAAGGTAGTTACTTGCTAAAACACATTATGAGAGTCACATTTGTTAAATAAAGAAGTACTACCAAAAGGATAATCTTTGCCTGGCAGCTGGAATTGTGCGCTATAGCAAAAAAACATGAGGTTATCCATTTGAGGCAAAAAGTATGGGAGACCATGCAGAAAAATAACTTTGGAGGACGATTTCAAGGCTTTTGTGACTGTCTTTGAGTGTGTGGTTTTAACAGGGAGGGGGCAACCAGGCACTCGGCTCATTAGTAGTCGTGGGTGAGCTGGGAATTCAGTAGTATGCCCCAACCTGTGCAATTATGTGTCCCTGATAAAATGTGTGGTGTTCGTGGCCCTTACTTGCTGGCAGCTATTGTCAGATTTCCTTCATTTCAGAGGAATCAGGCGAGACCACATTCTTTCAAAAACAGAACTTTACTTGATTAAAAGTTTCTTAAGAAAGACTGGGTAGAAAAATTAGGTAATTTTTTTAGAAAAGTGCTACCTAAAAATAAGGTCATTATATTTAAACATAGGTTTCCATTGGTGCATATGAAGGAAGTTTTAGGTAGTTATCTTAGGTATAGCCCCCGAGGAATGGGGGCACCACATATTTGGGTGAAAATACTCCATTGATAGGCATGGTACTATACAAGACTTACAGACTTGTAGCAAAAAGTGCAAATAATACATCTATTTCTGGCACATTATATACACAAGCACATACAAAGAAATATACCGTTAAAATTGAGTGTGTTACAGGAGTTCGTTTCACTACTAAGATAGGTACATGATAGCAAACAGCTTCCACAGGGGGAAGAATGCTCCTAATGCAGCCAGTGGTCTAGTGGGATTAAATATTTCTTGGTACCTTGTTAGTTCCGGTATCCGCCCAATCGTGCGGCTGCTCTATTTGGCCACCAGCTGTGTGTGCTCTGTCACCTGGAAATGTCCGGACATCATCACAGTGATTGTGTCTCACTGCTGCCTTTTCCAGAGTTCTCCTATAACAACTATGTCGGTGAGTCCTCTTTTAATTCTCCTTTTTTCATAGTCTACGGAGAACATCCCAAGACCATGACTCCAGTGACTCTCTCTCCCAGTAACCAAGCAGCAGAGCCTCCCACTAAGGACTTTTCCAAACAGTGGAGAATCAAAACCTCCTTGGTTTTGTCATCCAGTCATCAGCATGAAAGATCATGTAGATAAGAGACACCTGGATCCAACTAGGAGACAAGAGAGGGCTATCTTCCAGGCACATCTGTCTCAAGGTTCCCTGCTTCAAACTGGGCCACTGTTACATCAGTCAGTTTGAGGTTCTCCAGAGGATAAACAAAGTGTCCTAAGAGATGAAGCTTCCAGCCTCCTTGCAGATCCATAACAGCTCCCTGCAGTAGCAGGGATGAACAAAGCATACGGTAGCTGAATTGCTCCGGATTACACATCCTGAGCAATCCGGTTACCGCATTTCGGTTTGCCGGACACATTTTGTCACAAAAATTTGTCTGAAGACAATTGCGGTTACCGCATCCGGATCTGGATGCAGTAACCGCAATTACCTGTCCAAATGTGACCCCAGCCATATTTGGAGGACAAATAATTGAAAAAAATAAGTTTATTCACGTCACCATTCACCAATTTATCTGGAATGCTGAATTAGGCTTGTGGCCAGCAATGACAGAACAAGTTCAATATGAATATATATATATATATATATGATTTATATATAGCACACTTGTGCACATGACAAAAATCTGTATTGTAATGTATAGGATGAAATAAAATAGTGACTACACATTTTTAAGAAGCAAAATCCATAGTATGGTGTTTCATGTGTGTAAACAGACCTATGAGACAATGAATGTGAAGCATATAATGGCCATATGCTATTTTTATATGAATTGCTATCATATAACTGTAGAAGAGATGACCTTGCATGCTGCTGAGCTGACCTTCTGTAATAATAAAGGTTTGCTCTAAAAAAAGTTGTTCAAAATGAATAAATAATAATAAATAAAAAATAAATAAATATTAAAAAAACGTTAAGCGCTCTTAAAGATGTTTTAAGGACATTGTACGCTTTCTGAACTTCACAACTGATGCTAAATCAGGCACTGTTATCAAAATAGTCTAATAATTATTTTAGACTAGGTATACACTACATTTCTGCTCAGAGGGCCTCATTGTCATGTTTTATAATTCCAACGATCAAAATAAATGTTGAGGGGCATTACCATTTGAGATCTTTCTGGCATATCAAAATAATATGCCAGGAATGCTTATAGATAGTAGGCCATAACTGGAACCTGCACCTATGGGAACAATAGCAATGCCTTATACCAGCAGAGAGCACTTAGGATAAAGAAAAGGAAAGCATCCGTTTGACTCTCACCATTGTAAACTTAAATATCACAAATGATAATGTAGAGAGCCACAAGCAGAGCTAGCCACACATATAAATCAAGTACAGTGCCTCTCCAATAGAGATTAAAGAACTCTCACCGAATATAGTGGCCAATTTCAAAATCGGCATGAATATTGCAGATTTTGTTCGGGATCGAAAACCAGATCAGACGCGCCTTTGGGAAAAAAGGTCAAAATTTAAAAAGGTCCTAAAACTTTCTCTAATTGTTTAGGGCTAATACACTCCCCAGAATACCCATAAGCCGGGAAAAACACCTAACCTTATGGTTAGGAGTGTTCCCACCATCAGGTCCAGCAGCTTTCAAGCTGTCGAATTTTTTTGAGCTTTAAATGAAATTTTGTAAGCTTCTTAGAGTTTGCATGTGTTTTGACATTTGCAGAGTGAATTTTGACATTTGCAGAGTGAGTTTTGATAACAGTGCATCAGTTGTGAAGTTCAGGAAGTGTACAAGGTCCTTAAAACATGTTTAAGAGAGCTTAACTTTTTTTTTTATATTTATTTATTTTTTATTTATTATTACTTAATTGCAATCAACATTGCTTCTCATAATTGTATGAATGACATTTTGTCCAAACTGTTCTCACAAGGATTTTATGAATACTTAACTTTACAACCCCACCAACATCAGACCCATTCCCCCAACCCATGCCCCACCTACTGCTCTACCCGGCGCACTCTGGAATGCCCGCTCAGTGTGCAACAAACTCCCTGACATCCACAAACTCTTTATCTCCAGGAAACTGTCATTCCTTGGCCTCACCGAGACCTGGCTCACCCCCTCCGACACGGCCTCCCCTGCTGCACTATCCTACGGCGGCCTCAGCTTGTCCCACATCCCCCGTCTCTCTGGCAAACACGGCGGTGTAGTCGGCATACTCCTGTCCAACTCCTGCGCCTTCATCCCTATCCCCCCACCCCCCTCCATCACTACCCCCTCCTTCAAAGCCCACTCGGTCCGAATCTTCACCCCCGGCAACCTCCAAGTAGCCATCAGCTACCGCCCCCCCCGGACCCATCGCCTCCTTCCTTGGCCACTTCACCACCTGGCTACTTCACTTCCTCTCCGCTGACATCCCCACCATCATCATGGGTGACTTCAATATCCCCATTGACACTCCCTGCCCAGCCGCCTCCAACCTTCTTTCCCTGACCACTTCCCTAGGACTCTCCCAATGGCCCTCCTCTACCACCCACGAACAAGGCCACACGCTTGACCTCATCTTTACCGCCCTTTGCTCCCTCTCTAACCTCACAACCTCAGAACTCACACTGTCTGACCACCATCTCTTGACCTTCTCCGCCCTCTCCTCCCCTGCCACGCTACCCCCTCTCCGCAAACTTGATCACCGTTGCTGAAACCTAAAAGATCTTGATCTTCCTTTATTCTCTGAATACCTCCTCCCTCTAACCGACATACCCTCCGCTGACGACATTGACATTGCCACCACCTTATACAACACCACAATAACGAACGCTCTCAACCTAACCGCCCCCCTCACTCTCCATGCTCCACGCATTAACAAGCAACCCTGGCACACCACCCTCACTAAAAACCTGAGACGGGCGTCCAGGGTTGCCGAGAGGAGATGGAAAAAGTCCCACACCTCCGAGCACTTTGCTCTGTTCAAGCAATTCATCACTGACTTCAAGACGGCACTTGCTACTGCCAAGCAAGCGTTCTTCTCATCCCTAATAACCTCTCTGTCCCACAACCCCAAACAGCTCTTCAAAACTTTCATCTCCTTACTTCGCCTGCCTGCTCCTCTCCCTTCTCCCCTCATCTCTGCTGAAGACTTTGCGACCTTCTTCAAGGAGAAGATTGACAAGATCAGAAACAGCTTCGGTCCACTATCCCTACAACTCCCCCTCCCACCTACACTGCCCTCCTCCTCCATCAGCCACTTCCCCCCCCATAACTGAAGACCAACTCTTCTCCCTCCTGTCAAAATCACACCTCACCACCAGCGCCCACGACCTGCTCCCATCCCACCTCATTCTGAACCACACCTCCATTTTCATCCCAGCCCTCACATACCTCTTTAACCTATCACTTAGCACTGGCGCCTTCCCCTCGGCCTTCAAACACGCCCTAATCACGCCCATCCTGAAAAAACCCACACTTGACCTTACCTCTGTCTCTAACTATCCCTCATATCTTTTCTCCCATTCGCCTCTAAGCTACTTGAACAGCACGTCCACTCCGAACTGTCCTCTCACCTCTCCTCGTGCTCCCACTTCGACTGCCTACAGTCCAGCTTCTGACCCCTCCATTCCACCGAAACAGCCCCGACCAAAGTTACCAACGACCTACTGACCGCCAAGAACAAACACCACTACTCCATCCTCCTCCTCCTTGACCTGTCTGCCGCCTTCGACATGGTTGACCACTCCCTTCTTCTCCGGATCCTGGAATCCCTCGGCATCACCCACCTTGCCCTCTCTTGGATCTCCTGATACCTAGCGGACCGGACCTTTAGCGTCTCCCAGTCCCACACCTCCTCCTCACCCTACCCCCTTTCTGTTGGAGTCCCCCAAGGTTCGGTCCTGGGACCCCTACTTTTCTCCATATACACTCTTGGCCTAGGGCAACTCATTGAGTCCCACGGCCTCCAGTACCACCTCTATGCCGACGACACCCAAATCTACCTGTCCGGCCCTGACATCACCTCCCTACTCTCCAAAATCCCACAATGCCTTTCCACCATCTCATCCTTCTTCTCTGCTCGCTTCCTTAAACTCAACATGGACAAAACTGAATTCATAATCTTCCCCCCAAGAAATTCCCCCCCACTTCCCAACTTATCCATCTGCATCAACGACTGCGCCCTCTCCCCAGTCCCCCAAGCCAAATGCCTCAGGGTAATCCTTGACTCCTCCCTATCCTTCAAGCCCCACTTCGGGGCCCTCACCACATCCCTCCAGCTCCAGCTCCAGCTCAAGAACATCTCACGGATCTGCTCCTTCCTCACCCACGACACAGCTAAAACACTCATTCATGCTCTTATCATCTCCCACCTTGACTACTGAAACCTCCTTCTCAATGGCCTCCCGGCTAACTCCCTCACACCTCTCCAGTCTATCCTCAATTCCGCTGCCCGACCAATCTACCTGTCCTCCCGCTACTCCCCTGTCTCCCTCCTCTGCCAAGCCCTTCACTGGCTCCCCACCTCCAAGAGATCCCAATTCAAAACACTAACCATGGCGTACAAAGCCATACACAACCTGGCCCCACCATACATCTCCGACCTGGTCTCCCGATACCTACCCTCACGCAACCTCCGCTCCTCCCAAGAACTCCTCCTCTGCTCCCCCCTCATCACCTCTTCGCACAACCGAGTCCAGGACTTCTCCTGGGCATCTGCCTTACTCTGGAACTCCCTGAACGAACACATCAGACACTCTCCTACCCTGAGAAGCTTCAAGTGTCACCTGAAGACTCACCTATTCCATCAAGCCTACAACCTGCCACGAGACCCAGGCGACCGCCTCATACCTGACATTCCCCCATGCTACTGTATCCCAACCCGCCCCTCGTAGACTGTGAGTCCTCGTGGACAGGGTCCCTGCCCCTCCTGTACCTGTACGTCCCGATCGCCTAGATTTAGTGTACTTGTTCTTGTCTCCCTTACCCTCATGTAAAGCGCCATGGAACCTAATGGCGCTATATAAATAAATAATAATAATAATAATACATAAGTTAGACACCTTCAAAGCTATAATTGTTTCCCTAGGAATGTTTGATACATTATTGGAGAAGCTCACAATTTAATTCCACATGCTAAACCACTAAACTAAATTTCCCCATTCAACCGTAGGGGAGGAATCTGGGCACTAGAGGGCTTTTGGTGTTTTTCCTAGGCTTGTATGTGCTGCAAGCAATATGGTGTTGTGCAAGTCTGCACAGGGTCCAGTCACAAAAATGTCCAAAGATTTAGAAGAAACAGACGGCACTCACCATTAAATGAAGGTTCTTTTAATCCAAGTGCTCCGTTAGGAGGTGCGGGTTACCAACATTATGTGGCGGGGAGGGAGGTGCAGGGAGGACGACGGGTGCATGTTTTGGACCCGTGGAAGCCTAATCAGGTGAAACGTGCGCCCGTCGTCCTCCCCGCACCTCCCTCCCCGCCACATAATGTTTGTAGCCCGCACCCCCTAACGGAGCTCTTGGATTAAAAGAACCTTCATTTAATGGTGAGTGCCGTCTGTTTCTTCTAAATCTTTGGACATTTTTTAAACTTCCCCATTATTTCAGGACTCTGACTATTGGAAATAGTAGCCCAATGCAGAATACCGTATATACTCGTGTATAAGCCGACCCGTGTATAAGCCGACCCCCCTACTTTTGACCCCAAAACCTGGGAAAACCTATTGACTCGTGTATAAGCCGAGGGTGGACCCCAGCACAGGTATACAGCCCCCAGCAGTGTGGTATACAGGCCTCCCCAGTGGTAGTATACAGCATCCCCCCCAATGGTAGTATACAGCAGCCTCCCCAGTGGTAGTATACAGCATCCCCCCCAGTGGTATATACAGCATCCCTAAAGGTATAAACAGCAGGCCCCAGAGGCATATACAGCAGGCCCGAGAGGCATATACAGCAGGCCCCAGAGGCATATACAGCAGGCCCCAGAGGCATATACAGCAGGCCCCAGAGGCATATACAGCAGGCCCCAGAGGCATATACAGCAGGCCCCAGAGGCATATACAGCAGGCCACAGAGTATATACAGCAGGCCACAGAGTATATACAGCAGGCCCCAGAGTATATACAGCAGGCCCCAGAGGTATACAGCAGGCCCCAGAGGTATACAGCAGGCCCCAGGGTATATACAGCAGGCCCCAGAGGTATACAGCAGGCCCCAGAGGTATACAGCAGGCCCCAGAGGTATACAGCAGGCCCCATGGTATATACAGCAGGCCCCAGGGTATATACAGCAGGCCCCAGAGGTATACAGCAGGCCCCAGAGGTATACAGCAGGCCGCAGGGTATATACAGCAGGCCCCAGAGGTATACAGCAGGCCCCAGAGGTATACAGCAGGCCCCATAGGTATACAGCAGGCCCCAGAGGTATACAGCAGGCCCCAGAGTTATACAGCAGGCCCCAGGGTATATACAGCAGGCCCCAGGGTATATACAGCTGGCCCCAGGGTATATACAGCTTGCCCCAGGGGTATACAGCTGGCCCCAGGGGTATACAGCTGGCCCCAGGGGTATACAGCTGGCCCCAAGGTGTATACAGGCAGCCCCCCAGTGGCACTAGCCCCCCCCATCATGGAAAGAGCCCCCCACACTGTGCAGAGCCCCCCCCGCTGCATTAACTTACCATCCAGCGTCTTCATCACCGCAGGCTGTCGCGTCCTTCCTCCCGCGCTGTCTTCCCGGTCTCATGTGACCCGGCGGTCGCTGTGGAATGACGTCATCGCGCCGGGTCACGTGAGACCGGGATGACAGCGCGCAGGACCCGCGGCGAACACACTGGATGGTAAAGCATCGAGGGGGGGGGCTCTGCCAAGTGTGGGGGCTCTTTCCATGATGGGGGGGGCTAGTGCCACTGGGGGGCTGCCTGTATACACTGGGGGGGCTGTATGCACGGCTCCCCCTGCCGCTGTGATGGGCGGGGGGAGCCGTGCATATCTAATGAGCGGCCCCACGTGACGGGCCGCTCAGTCATCAGCCTCCCCCCGCCTCCTCCAGCCTCCCCAGCACCCGGACACAGCCCCCACCACATATATTACCGTATTGACCCGTGTATAAGCCGAGGGGGTGACTTTTTAGCCCAATTTTTGGGCTGAAAAACTCGGCTTATACACGAGTATATACGGTAATATATGCTAATTAAAGGAAATTCAGATTCCAAGTGGCTGCAATATTAAGTGCACACTTCAATCCTGTTCTATAATTGGATAGCTTGCAGATAAAATGATTTGAATAATGCAATTATTTAAAGGAATTTCTAATAGTACATACCTATAATATTCTAAAGTACGAGTAAAAGTAAAGGTAAACTTTAAAATGCAAAACTCTGCAGTTTAGAAAGTCAAATTGTGACATTTTCTGATCTGCATGGATAAGCTCTTATGCATTGACAGAACTGAAATATTTGACATGTATTTACATTTTCTGAGAAAAAAAGCTATTATTGTCTATCCGGTATTAAAAGATGAACAAAAACAAAAGTAATGCCACATGGATGCAGACTTAGAACAAATGTTTGGATTTTTATATTTTATCTTTTCAGGCTTTGCACATACAATAATTGAAGTGCAAGATAAAAGAGAGCACAGCTTCTCCTATAGGGTGCGCTCACATCTGCGTAAAAACTCAGCAAGTGCAATCCGATATAAAACATTGGAGTGCACTCATAACAAGGTTAAACTATAGTGTAATGCCCATCTGCGAGTTTTTCCTCAGCGGCAAACTGGCTGAGGAAAAATCACAGCATGTAGCGTATGTCTGCTGATCTCGCCGAGATTCCACCACTGCAAGTATATGGGTGCGATAAAAAAATCACACAACACATGTACAGCACTCGGACAGCGAATTTGCATAGTCATTTCCATGCTGTAAAAGGTAAGAAAATATAGACAGACAGATAGTAAGATAGGATTGATAGATTAGATAGATAGGATATGTGGCACCCTGGTTGGGGCACCGCAGAATTCTTAGGACACAAATGGAATGTACATAGCAAGCAGACCTCACTTTTTACAACTTTTACACCCCTTTTCACCCCAGGCCTCTAGGGGGAGCCCCACTGGTTACCTTAAGCCAGTTCCCCCTATAAATACGGGTCCTGGAGGGAGAAACAGTGGCGTGTGCAGTCACTTTAGAACTGTGAACAGCTAGGAGAGCTGACCTGGTACTGGAGCCACACTAGGCCCATACCAGCACACCCGGAAAGTGAGAGACCCTTGCAACTGGGGTCATAGGAACAGGAGGAAAATACCTCACAGGGACAGAGGAGTTACTCCAACTCGCCCTAACAATCTGGTCACTGCAAAAGAAATGCTTCAGGACATGAAAAATGCAGAGGACGGACGTGTTTGACCTCCCTTTATAGTGCCCTCAGTGCAACTAACCAGGTGTATCAAGTCACACCAGAACGTGCAAACCCCGGTCCGGCAGGATTGCATATCCACCAGACCCTGTAGAACTGTGTACCAAAGAAGCCTATACCACTGCTTGCTGTGGAAACTCCAGGAGTGTCTACTTCATCACCTGGTCGAGTGCACCTGTTGTCACCAGTAAAAGGTACAGAAAAGACTTTATGTGTCCATGAATTCTTCCTGGATTAGTACCCAAAACAACTGAGCTGCCGTATTCTATCCTGGCCCCGGGAACTCCTGCTCATCCTGTGGGGCGCATCCCATCTAGCTGCCGCACATCCCCCGGAGGCCCAAGCAGCGCCGGTGCCATCACCGGACTCCCACAGGTGGCATCACGACAATCAAGAAACATCCCCATCCTTTAATCCCTTTTCATTTGACCACCGGGCCCCACAGCCTCAGGCGCGGAACCGTGACAAGTGCTGCATCGCCTGAGACCTGAGAACCCGGCAACGGTGAGTCAGATAGATTATAGGATACCTAGATTGAGTTTACCAGTCTCCCGCTGCTTGGTTCCAAGGCCACTCATTAAGCTTCATGCATATTCACTGCACTGGCCAGCAAAAGACAATTACAGACACTCTCAATGGCCAGGGTCACACTCACCATTTTTAGCACATGTCAGAGACATCCGCTAAAAATGTACACATTTTCTGCTGAAGCGGATACCTGCATGCAGCTCTTCCTGTGCTCTCCTGAAAAGCGGCCGCCCAAGACTCTCTGTGCAGGTAATTCATGAGGTGCTATGGTACTACGTCCTGCTGGAGAACATACCATTAACGATATCCGCTTCAGCAGAAAATGTCTACGTTTTTAGCGGATGTCTCTGACATCAGCTAAAAATGGTGAGTGTGACCCTGTCTTTGAGAGCATCTGTGATTGGCTGTGGCAATCAGATTGCGTTTCCAGAATCTGTACGGTGTCTGTGCTTGGTTGCCATACACATTAGTGTATGGAACCAACCTGCCGTTATAATGTTTAAAATAGATAAATAATGAAAAAATATGCTTAGGGTTTGGCAAAATTTTTTACTCTCAGCACAGATAAAGCAGATTTATCTTGGCTGGCAAAAATGTGTGGGCTTCGCCTTATTATTAATTGCCAGCCAAGGTAAAACTAGGCAGCTGAGGGCTAGTATTCTCAGTGTGGTTGGGGCCTATAGTTTTTGGGCCCCCCACGCTATATAATAGCAGCCCACAACTGCCCCAGAATTTGGTGCATTCATTAGAAGCACCAAATCCTGGCACTTTACCCAGCTGTTCCAGTTGCCCTGGAGCCAGTGGCAGACTGTGTAATAAAGGGGTTAATGACAGTTTATTATTGACAGCTTGTAATTAAGCCCTGTATTGGTAATGTAAGGCATCTTCTGATACCCGCCCATTACCAATCCAGTAAGTGAATAGTTAATAAACACACAAAAAGAAAATTCCTTTATGGCCTTTGAGCACAGATTGACAGTCCAGAGAGCCGCAATTACGTGAGTGGTAAGTCACTACGGTCATCCAAATACAGCTCAGGTAACCATGGTAGCCACGGGAAATAATATTAGTCTAGTCTAAATTAAATCTACACCAGTAGTCTAGACTTAATTTAGAAACATTGCTACCTTACATGAGCATATGGATTGTGTGACATGGTCAGACACATCCTGTTTACTTTATAAAGGAGAGACTCTGAAACTCACTAAGCCTATGAGTAAAAGGCAATAACTAGCAAAAATCAAGGAAGAGGAAGTCCAATACACCTTGTATTAGACATAAAGGAGGGCCTCATTCTGTTAAAAAATATTAGGTAGTAGGACTCCCAAACTCATAAAGTCTATGCACTAAGTGCAAGGGCTGAACAACATTTACCCGGGGGTACAAACCTATATATCTAAAAGATTTATATGTAAGACAATGGTATTACATTCTGGACAGGGGATAGGCAAGCACATAACAAATTGTGTGAGACAGTGGCGTCACCCGCAGGCACTGTTTGTGGAACCAGGTGTTAGGCCCACCAAGTCCGGTGCTTTGATGATATATGTCTTAGCATACTGATGATGGACAGGCTCGTAGTGGTCAGGCCTCTGCTGATTATGGTATTACACCGGTTGCATCGACTGTTCTTTTATCATCCGCACTTTCTTTAAAAAGCTCCATACTTGGGAACACTTTACCCTTGTCCTGGAAACTTGACACATATTGGTGATATGGGTTCTTTGCTACCCAACTGCCTCTTTCTGCCTATTGCAGTGCAGTGGATCTCTCCCCCTTTTCACTGCTGTCTTCATTTTGCATGCAACTTCATGGCAAATGCCGAACAAATTCACATTGCCTTAAAGAAGTTGTCTAGTCATATGATCTTGATGAATTATCTTCAGGATAGGTCACCAATGTCAGATTGATGGGGTCCAACACCCAAAAAAACAACCAATTAGCTGTTGTCAGCTAATGCCAAGTACATTAGACCAGATCTAATTCAAGACAGCAGACAACAGATGATCAGTGGGGTGCTTCATTTCGGATCCTCACCAATGGGTCATCTATATCATGACTGGACAACCCCTATAAAAACTTATTCCTGAGATAGTAAGTTTTCACCTTTGAATAGGGGATAAGTTACTGATTGCTGGGAGTCCAATCACTTTGGCCCCAGCAATGTCCAGAACAGGACTCTGGAACTATGTGAACCAGGTTCTGCAGAGACCTGTCTTGAATGGAGAAGATGTGTACATGTTAGGACTGGAGAACTGCAGGTGACATTTACTACATTATTTGTACTCAGAGAGTTATCACTGTGTTATCTGTATTGTTACATAGGACTGGAGGTGACCTTTTCTACATTATCTGTACTTAGAGAATAATCACTGTATTATCTGTGAACGATGGGGGTCGCTGGGACATCGTTATCTGATCACTGGTGAGCTGACCCACAGGCAGACTCACCAGCGATCAGCGACCCCTGCAAAGACCTCGACATTGTGAAAAAGAATATAAAATATTATTTTCCATGATGTGGAGGTCCCGCTTCGCTGGGGTAAGCGGGAGAATGCTGGTAACCACGGTAAACACCGGGTTACTAAGTGCAGCGCTCTGCTTATTTACCCACTGTTTACCCTGGTTACCAAGCACAGCGCACTGGTAACCATGGTGAACACCGAATAACTAAGCAGAGCACTGCCCCCAGTGTTTACGTGGTTACCAGCGCGCTGTTCTTGGTGACCATGGTTAACAGTGGGTAACAAAGCAGAGCACTGCACTTAGTAACCCGGTGTTTACCATGGTTACCACGTTAATCGTTGGTCACCCGCTGTCACACACATCGATACTGGTCGCCCAGCGGGAGATCAATAATCGAAAAATGTCCATGGCCATAAAACCAACAATCAGCAAGCTGACCACTGATCGTTGCAGTATGTTACATGTAGCGACATCGCTAAGAGGTCGCTGCAATGTCACAAGTTGCAGCTTCATCGTTAGTGATGTCACTACATGTAAACCGGCCTTAAGACTGCAGCTGACATCTACTACATTATCTGTACTCAGATATCACTTATGTTATCTGCGGTGTTTACGAGCTCTTACATGGTGGGTTGAGAGGGGGGCCAAAATATATGTCTGGGGCTTGGGCCCCTGATCTCTTTTGATTCTAGCATTGCCTCTGATGTTGAGATTTGTTTTAAAGTGGTAAATGGCTCACACATTAGAATCCAACAAACTTTCTATGGATCACAAGAAAGTGCAAAATTCAAATGGATGATTGAAGTAGTTAGGGAGAAATCTTATTTCTCTTGATAGCTCTACTTTTTCAGATTTTTCCACGATAAGATAGAAATGATCAAAGTATGTACAGGTCATCTTATGGACTCTGCCTGTGCATAGCAGTTAGATAGCCAAGAATTATTGTCACATATTATAAAGCATTATTTTCAGTAATTTGCCAGTCAATTATAATCAGTAATAGTTTCACTATGTTGGTGGACCATTTTTTTCATTTAAGAATCAGTTATTTGCAAGGGATAGCCCATTGTGATGTTGAAGTTATGTTAAAGATAAAGGGAACCTGTCATTGTGCTTTACATAAATCAGATGTAATATGACAGTATAGACACCTGACTTGTCCCCCAATAAAAATTATACCTTGTTTTAAAGATGTGCAATTTTTGAGAAAGTTAGCATATCCAAACAAGCCGAATATGTAGTCTAAATGTGTCTATGCACTTGGATGGTAATTTGAAATATAAAGGATCATAAAAATAATAAAGGATAAATGTATCTATTTAATTAAAATCAATATAAAGGAATTATTCCTAAGGATTAATATTAAATAATAAACTAAACTTTGCTTTGTTCATACATACAAAATAGAAATACTAACAGCAGATAAAATGGAAGTCCAGTGTTTCAGCTTTTTACTTTCCAAGTCCTGCAGGAATTGAAATGAGCATTGTATAAAAATTTGACATATTTGCATCTCGTATATAGGACATAAAATCATTAGACTAGTCTCTATAGCATAATATGGATTTCCAGTTCCACAACGCATTATCTAAAGTGACTTTTTATTACATCTGTGAAGGTCATAATTAACATTGATTTTACTGGAAACATAGTATTGTACTAATCTTCTGAGTTACAATGTGCAATTTGTGCAGCAAGCCGAAAGCAATCTGTAGCTTTAGCCAATGTATACAAAACGTATATTGTTTTTGAATATTTTATGAGTCCATCTACTCAAGGACGTGGATACAATAGAGGGAGACCATGTGATTACCGCATCTTTCCAATGGATGTGGAGAACGTTCTAGAGAACTGTTTCTCAACTTCAGTCCTAAGAACCCACCAGCAGTGCAGGTTTTCAGGATTTCCTTAAGGCCCGGTTACACACAGCGACATCACTACCAATGTCGCTGCAACGTCACAGGTTTTGTGACGTTGCACTGACCTCGCTAGCAAGGTCGCTGCGTGTGACATGCCGCAGCGACCAGCGATGAGCTCGCTGATCCCTGTGGAATGACCAGGACCATTTTTTGGTCGTCGGTCTCCCGCTGGGCAGCATACATCGGCGTGTGTGACCCCCCTCTAACCCGATGTGGTCCCTGGTAACCAGGGTACACATCGAGTTACTAAGCAAAGCGTGCTGTGCTTAGTAACCCAATGTGTACCTTGGTTACCAGAGAAAAATACTGAAAATAATGTGTATTATCCACAGAAAATAGAATTAGTGTTTCTATTTATAACATATTTTAAGGTTGACAATGCTCTATAGCAAAATAGTTTATCCAACTCACCATATTATAGCCACTATGTGGCAAGTACTGTATTTTATGTGATTTTTATATAACAAAGAAGCCTATAGTTAGTGAAGCTGGGCTTGGATTTTATCAATTTTCTCTATCTCTAAACATATTGGTCTACAGCAGTGTTACCCAACTCAGTCCTCAAAAGCCACCTACAGATTTTGTTTTCAGAATTTCCTAAGTATTGCACAAGTGGTGGAAAAATCCCATGGGCAATATTGAAGGAGTCCTGAAGACATCATCCGTTGATGGAACTTAAAGACTGGCCAAAGTATCCACTAACACCTCACATTTTTTTCTATAGTGTTTTGTTGCATCTTTTTATCCTATTTGAGGTTGAGCCCTCTGGGGGGCATCTGTCATTTGTGATGCATATATTGGTGCGGAGCCGCCCACCTGGCCTTATAGCATGGGTATGACCAACAGGCTTGGCTCTGACACTGTGCTTCACATGTACGTGTGATTGACGCTCTTTTGGTGACCAGGTGTCTATAGATACCACTAGTCTCCTCCTTGTTAGCATGGCTGGATGCAGGTGCCACAATTTCCCCCTTTGCTTAGCAATTTTTCAGTTGTGTGCAACTCAGACAAAAAATGCTTTAAGAAGTTATAAAATATTGTTTCTATCCTAAAATGACATCTAAACATCTCAAGAGACAAACCTTGGTCAGAGTACTGTCCAAGTGATATAAATGTATTCGATGGACCGCAATCAGACCAATAACACAGTTTTGTAAATGTAGCCTAAGGTTGGAAACACACGAGCATATGAAAAATCTGACCGTTTCTCATCCAGGAGATTAGGATGAGTGAAATCCATATTTTGATCCATGTGGTATGCGGGTGCAATGCGATTGTGTGTTTTTTTCTCAGCTAAAGTCAGTGTGACATCCATGTGACATCCGTGTGGTGTCCGTGTGCAATGCGTTTTTAACGTGGTCCTTCCCATGCTGTATAAAATTAGAAAAGAGTAGACAGTCAGATACAACAGAATTGTAGGGAAAAAAATAGATAGATAGAAAGATAGATAGATAGACAGACAGACAGACAGACAGACAGACAGATAGATAGATAGATAGATAGATAGATAGATAGATAGATAGATAGATAGATAGAGAGATAGATAGATTTTAAACCCAGCTTCGCTTCGCATTTTTCTTAAATCTTCATAAATAAACTACATACATAGTCTAGAATACCCGATGCATTAGAATCAGGCCACCATCTAGTAAAACATATTTACGCTTCTGGATGTGAAGTGAAAAAAACTAGAAAAATTCTTAAGGCATGAATTCTTTTTCAAGGCTCTGTAATATCCTATAATATCCTATATAACAGTATACTGCTACTTGGTTAAACAATCTCCCTTATAAGGCTTAAGGCCCAGTTATACACACAGATAATTGTGCACAAAGCTCTTCACAGATCTCTGGTTGCAGTGAAATCATGGACACATAGTTCCATTTTGTGGCCGTATACAAATGTAACAATGTGTCCATGATTTCACTGCAACCAGAGATCTGTGAACAATCTCAGTTTGGCCGCAACTCATATACCCTTGAATTCTATCAGCAAAATCAATAGGCTTGTATGCTAATATTAAAGTCACTATGGTGCAAATAATTGACACAGTTACAAAGTGATAAGTGCAAATATTGACAACAACCTGCTGCCCACAATGTATACAAACATGACCAAGATTGTTAAATCAGAAAGATGTCACTCAAATTGACAATAGCAACGTTGCGTCAAAAAGTGCAAAAACAACCGGCCTGTAGGAAACTGTGCAATTGAGTCCTTTTAAGTTAGGTAAAATCAGACCATAGCTACCTGCCTAATATGAGAACCAGAACCAATGGGTCAGATCAATGTGAGTGACCAAGCAATCCCCACGCGTATCGCCAGTACGCTGGCTTCGTCAGGGATGGAGAAGGACAGGCCAGTGTTCTACTATATAGTGTCAGAACAGGTGACAGTAGTTTAATCATTAAAAATTTAAATTAGTACCTGGATAGTAGGGGTCAGAGAGGCGCATGTGTGGGATGCCAGTCTCCCCTGGGTGTAGCCTACTTTGGGTTAACATAGCCTAAAAGTGGCTGCACTTTCTGTATTCATTATTGAACTTTCCACATTATTCTATTGTCTGCGCTCCCTATGTTTATAGTAGATATAGTTTTCACTATGTCAGCAGCGCCACCGCAAATACACTCAGGGTAGGTATCGCCCTATTCCAAAATGGCGATGATCGCTGTTTTGCACAGTGCGCATGCGCAGGTGAAAACCAATCAGAGTGAAGCACTCGGCGCATGCACATTGTGATCACGCCGTGATGACGAAAGTGCTTTGTACGGTGCACATGTATGGCTACAAGACACAATCTAATGGTATGTTTTTAAATTGTCTTTACAGGTGCCACATTTTATTGCTGAGTACACAAATTATGGAACTTTTACTGAAAAGCACCTTTTCACATTAGCACTATGCACTTTACTGGATGTCAATGATGCAAGACAATGTGTTTATGACTCCCTGATAATGATAATCACTTTTTATATGTATATGTTTTGTATTTTTACGGAATATTTTAACTGTCAATTATTGTAATTGTAAATCACTTGTGCTATAAAGAAAGAAAGCTAACTCACAATGCACTATGTACTTGACAAAGGTAGTTTCTCTAACGAAACGTCGTGCCACGAAGGGCTCATTAAAATTCCTTTTTCACAACATTTTTTGTGTGCTGCCTGATTTTTCCTCTTTTTATTTATCTATCTATCTATCTATCTATCTATCTATCTATCTATCTATCTATCTATCTATCTATCTATCTATGTCTTCTATTCTGACTGTTTCCAGTATAAGAAAGACCATCCTAAAAACGCTGTCAGTGTGCTGTTAGTGTGTTATAGTCGCAGCATGTTGATACTTTTTTCTCATTCAGAATCTGGATGAGTAAAAAACTAAACACAAACGTGCATCACTCTTAAGGCTGCTTCACAGACAAGGATGTAGGTGAACGATATCGTTCCCTATGTCACGTGACTGCGATACTTCTGATATCGTTGGTGCGTTGTCACACGCAAGGATATCGTTAACGATTTTGCATTTGGCAATGCACTAGCAATTTTGAGAAGATACTTTGAACGATTTTCCAAAGCGGCAGGAATAGGAGAATTTCGAACGAAATCATTCAAAAAGGTGTCACACTGAACGATGTGGCTTCTTCACAGTTCCTTAATTGGACGACGAACGATAGTTTTGAGGTCAGGATCTCATTTTTTGGATGAACGTTCCAACAATTTTTTCATCCTACATCGTTCGTTTACATGTAAGGACGCACTAACGATATCGTTGGAACATTTACAAATCCGTGAAGTTTCAACGATATCCTTAATGATATCCTTATGTGTGACGTGGCCTTTACTCATTTCTTAACATTGGTCAGAGAGCAGTGTGAGATTATCGTACATTGCACTCATTCAATTTAAACGCCCATGTGTCTGAGGCCGTACGTTAAATCTACACACAGTATAAATTTTCTGCTGAAAACTTCAATATAAACAGTTATTTCAACATTAGCTACATTGAAGATGGTGAAGTCTGTGAAGCCTCAGATCA
Organism: Allobates femoralis; assembly: GCA_033576535.1. NCBI lineage: Eukaryota > Metazoa > Chordata > Amphibia > Anura > Aromobatidae > Allobates > Allobates femoralis. Next base: position 265,723,466 of record JARQOC010000003.1, read on the forward strand.
TTGACTGCTCCCTGGTTATCTGCTAAAAATTTGCAATGATTGTTCAAAAAACTGTAGTTCCTGTTATAATCTGAACACAATTCCCTATGTGATACCTGGTCAAAGCATTATAGAACATATCACATATGGCCCTTTGTTTGTCATATATTTATGGCCCAATTTAATTCTTTCAGTCGAATAAAGTAAATCCTTTCCCTTTATTGTCACATGATTTGATCTATTTTTGCTGCTCAATATATAAGTTTCTAATGTAACATGACTTTGAATAAAGCCTTTAGGAGACAATTTTTTCGTTAAGGTTTATGACATAAAATAGAATTGGGATTCTTTATATTATATTGCTATAAATATAGGGAGAAACTTGCAAGGAAGTACATTTATCTTTAAGCTTGTAATCTACTAATGCCTCTTTAGGGCTCTCTTCTGCAACATAATTCAAGGTGCCAATATTTTCAAGTGAAATATCTATTATGGCTCTAATTAGCATTGAATTAAATTATGCTGGATCATAAGTGCATTGGATTTTCCTTGACAAGTACTTATTGCCTGCTCAGGGTTTCTGTGACTGTAACAATTCATTTTAAAGACTTTTGATTAAGTATATTTTGCATCATGTGTGTCTGCTTGGCCCCTATTACTAGATATAAATATGAATGTGACTGTATTCCCTAATTTTTATTCAGCAATCCTAAGGCAGCTATCATTGGCGTAACTTGAATCTTGTCACCCCAATCTAAAATCTCAAAATAAATCTCCATTTTACCTGTTAATCAAAGTAATTATTTTATGAAAACCCCCAATAGGTCATATTAAAGTCTTAGCCATTTGTAGCCATTTAGCAGCTTTCCCTTCTCATAGTAGCTGATGATCGATGATTTATGGAATAGTTCCTCTACAGTCATGGCCAAAAGTTTTGAGCATGACACCAAAATGATATTTTCACATGATCTGCTGCCCTCTGGTTTTTATTTGTGTTTGTCTGATGTTTATATCACATACAGAAATATAATTGCAATCATATTATGAGTACCAAAAGATTATATTGACAGTTAGAATGAGTTAATGCAGCAAGTCAATATTTGCAGTGTTGACCCTTCTTCTTCAGGACCTCTGTAATTCTCCCTGGCATGCTCTCAATCAACTTCTGGTCCAAATCCTTACTGATAGCAGTCCATTCTTGCATAATCAATGCTTGATTTTGGCATAATTTGTTGTTTTTTGTTTGTCCACCAGTCTCTTGATAATTAACCACAAGTTCTCAATGGGATTAAGATCTGGGGAGTTTCCAGGCCATGGACCCAAAATCTCTATGTTTTGTTCCCTGAGCCATTTAGTTATCACCTCTGCTTTATGGCAAGGTGCTCCATCATGCTGGAAAAGACATTGTTGGGCGCCAAACTGCTCTTGGACGGTTGGGAGAAGTTGCTCTTGGAGGACATTCTGGTACCATTCTTTATTCATGGCTGTGTATTTAGGCAAGACTGTGAGTGAGCCGATTCCCTTGACTGAGAAGCAACCCCACACATGAATGGTTTCAGGATGCTTTACAGTTGGCATGAGACAAGGCTGGTGTTAGCGATCACCTCTTCTTCTCCGAATAAGCTGTTTTCCAGATGTCCCAAACAATCGAAAAGGGGATTCATCAGAGAAAATGACTTTACCCAAGTCCTCAGCAGTCCACTCCCTGTACCTTTTGCAGAATATCAGTCGGTCCCTGATGTTTTTTCTGGAGAAAAGTGGCTTCTTTACTGCCCTTCTTGAAACCAGGCCTTGCTCAAAGAGTCTCCACCTCACAGTGCATGCAGAAGCACTCACACCAGCCTGCTGCCATTCCTGAGCAAGCTCGGCACTGCTGGTAGTCCGATCCCGCAGCTGAAACAGTTTTAAGATACGGTCCTAGCGCTTGCTGGTCTTTCTTGGGTGCCCTGGAGTCTTTTTGACAACAATGGAAGCTCTTTCCTTGAAGTTCTTGATGATGCGATAGATTGTTGACTGAGGTGCAATCTTTCTAGCTGTGATACTCTTCCCTGTTAGGCCATTTTTGTGCAGTGCAATGATGGCTGCACGTGTTTCTTTAGAGATAACCATGGTTAACTGAAAAGAAACAATGATACCAAGCACCAGCCTCCTTTTAAAGTGTCCAGTGGTGTCATTCTTACTTAATCATTACTGATTGTTCGCCAGCCCTGTCCTCATCAACAGCCACACCTGTGTTAATGGAACAATCACTAAAACGATGTTAGCTGCTCCTTTTAAGGCAGGACTGCAATGATGTTGAAATGTGTTTTGGGGGTTAAAGTTCATTTTCTAGGCAAATATTGACTTTGCAAGTGATTGCTGTTAAGCTGATCATTTTTTATGACATTCTGGAGTATATGCAAATTGTCATTAGAAAAACTGAAGCAGTAGACTTTGTTAAAATTAATATTTGTATCATTCTCAAAACGTTTGGCCATGACTGTCCTATCACATCTCATTTTGAAGAAAAAGTTTACGATAAAGGCCCAGTTACACGCTTCAATGTCTCAGCGATACAATCAACGATCTGACATGGCCGAGATCGTTGGGGCATCATTTAGTGATTGCTACTGGGATGTCACATGTACAGATATATTGAACGACCCAGCATGCCGTCTTATCTCAGTTTATACCTAGAAACCCGTTAATGACTGCCAGAAGGTCAAAGAACCTTAAGGATTGGTTGGTTCATAGCCACTATGCGCCACCAAAAAGTAATCCCTTCAGTAGTTCGGGCCCAACCCTTGGTAGTTTCCCTTGTGGGCACTGTATTGCATGCCCTAATGTGGTAAGAGCTCAAAATTTTGATTCTTCTGACGGGAGCAGACAATTTACCATCAGGCAGCGTATTACCTGTGGCAGCACGCATGTGATTTATTATGCCACATGTAACTGCAATTTGGTATACGTTGGACTCACCTCCCGTGAATTTCGAAGAAGAATCAGAGAACACATTAGCGATATAGAGGGGGCACGGGGAGTAGAAGATGGTAGCAAATTGCGGACTTTGCCACGTCATTTTTGGCAGATCCACAATTGTGATCCATCGAGCCTTAGGTTTAGGGGCATTGATATGGTAAAGGCTGGAAATAGAGGAGGGAATCTTAAAAGAATCTTGGCCCAAATGGAGGCTAAGTGGATCGTGACTCTCGATACACTTAGCCCTAAGGGAATAAACGAGTCCTTGTCCTTTAAATCATATCTGTAGTGCTGTAGTGTATTTGTTCTCTTGCATCTGTGTGTTTTGGTGCATACTTATCCTTTCCACCATTGTGGATAATGGTTTTAATCTTCTTTTTCCTTTCTTTTTTCTATTTTAAATTTGCAGCTCCACCTTTTACTTTGGGCGGGTTGTTTTCCATCCCCACTTTTGGATTTGTTTGTATCCGTGTCATCTGGCGACTTTGTCGATCTATGCCTGGTTGCATTATATGAAAGAATTTCCATCTACGCTGGATCCAAGTTACTATGGATATTTAGCAAATTGTCTGTTTATATATTATTGTATGATGCATAATGAATGCCGAAATGTCTTCCAGATTTGTATATGATACTATCCGTTTTGATTGTAAATCAAGGTTGTGCTGCTATTCTTGTATGTTTTTAAAGATTGCACCCTTTTTTTCACTTGGTTTCAACCTGTTTTGGAGAAAGTGTACCCCACCTCTTTGTAATTTATTAGAATGTGCCGTTATATGAGCTCCTTCACACCACCCGCGCTTGAGTCTGCCCCTGACTGTAATGACGTTAACCGGGCGGCATGGCTGTGGTGCGCATGTGCCGGAACCATGGTGACGCGTCCCAGGTTCCCGGCCTGCGCACCCGCCAGCCGACGACTTCCGGTTTCGTCATTTCCGGTCGACAACAACTTTTGATGATGCGGTAGTTAGGTGTGCGGGATTGAATGCTGAAAATGGGCACTACATATAGAGGTAATGGGGCCATTCCTCCTTGCAGGACACATCCCCTTGAGGAAGCTGTGGTCACCGTACCAACACAGCGAAATGCTGTGTCGGGGCTCCTAACCATGCCTAGGCCTAAGGGAATTCTTTATATTGTATACATGGGTATGCTCTGATATCTGACTCCTTTCTCATAGTCTTGCGGGTTATCACAGTGCATGGTTTATTCTTCTCAGCTCATTGCATTGCAGATCCTTACGCTAGTTTTTTGCTAGCTGGTTGGCACAGCACTTTGCACTTTATTTGGTCAGACCTGCATTTTGCAGTTGAGATTCAGCCTTTGGTAACCTTGTGTTTCCACCACATGTGTTTTTTCTATGCATCTGTAGATCCTGCATTAATGACTATTGATATATTGTTGTTACCTTTGAATATACCCTGTATTTTTGTGACTTTGTTACTCCCTGAAATCCTACAATCGGTTCTTTTTGTATGTACCTATACTTTGTCACTCCACAAACATTTAATATGTCATCCATCTAATAAATCAGTTTCGGCATCATATTCATTTGTTTTTTGTCTTATAATGCTGTATGAATATGTGGATGCTTAAGGCGACCTCTCCACATACATCGTTATGTGGGAGTTGTCGACCCTTATTTGTGAGCCCAAAAGGGCGTTGTTTCTAAACATTAGTCAGTAATCAAGTTACAACACCCATCAGTATCAGCCACAGAGTGCACAGATCACCGCAATCATCTTTCATCATCCAGACTCCCCTGTGGGATCATCATCAGCCTCTTTACAGTAAAAAATAATTACCTTCAGTGGCCTCCAGTGTTATGTCTGTTGTTATATTTGAGTTATTTATCAGTGTCATAGGAGGAGGAAGATTTGGATGACACTTAAAGTAAAAAATTAATTTAGAAAGAGAAACATATTACTTAAAGCCTTACATATATAATTTTGATAATTTCATATTTATTGCTAACAGAAGAATAAGAAAACATACTGACATGTCTATTGGAAAGAATATAATTTTAAGACATTGTTAACATAAAATTTTTATATCATATTAGCTGTAGAGCCCAGCGTTGCCCTGGCGTAATGCCCATATATGGTAATATCGTCCATATATGTTAATGTATGTGTGTATGTATGTATCATAGCCATGCCCCTTCATAGCTCCACCTCTACACATAGCCCCAGCCCTTCCAGTAGCTCCACCTCTATGTCAGCCTTGTCCCTTTATAACTCCACCCCTCTACATAGTCTTGGGGTGGACCTATGTGGAGGAGGGGCTATGTGGAGGAGGCATGGCTATGTGAAGTTGGCATGGCTATGAGTGGGTGTGGCTATGTGGAGTGTGCAGGGCTATGCCACATACACATACATACACTGAGCAAGAGTATCTTAAAGGAATTAACATGTTTGTTACATATGTAGTACTGTGCAAATGTTTTAGGCAGATGCTCGAGATCTATAACTGCAAAATTAAGAAAAAAGGCATATAAATCGGATGCTGCAAGGGATAGGATCAGCCAAATTATGGAAACACTCTTTTAATTGCACTACGCGTTCCTCAGGGGCATGCAATGTAAAAAGAACTAACAGCCATTTATATAGCCATGGTGTTAACATTGCAATTTTAGATAATAAATACAATAATTATTAGACAATAATAATAAATAAATATTGCTGTAAAAATTAATGAAAAATACATATAAATACCACAATGGAAATTATACTGTGTTTCCCTGAAAATAAGACACTGTCTTATATTAATTTTTGCTCTGAAAGGTGCACCATGTCTTATTTTCGGGGGGTGTCTTATATTAGCCAAAAAAAAATTGACAGAAAAGCAGCCTCCCATGCCAGTACCTTATCCCACTGCAGCAGCTTCCCATTATCCCAGTGCTGTATCCCACTGCAGCAGCCTCCCATCCCAGTACCGTATCTCACTGCAGCCTCCCATGTGTGTACACACACACACACCACACACACTCACACACATCACACACACACTTTCACTTTCTTACCATACTTCTTTCTTTTCACTTTCTTTCCTCTGCGGTGTTGCTTTGGTGGTGCACAGTGGAGGAGCCCTGGGCCAATCAGAGCGCAGGAGCCCTGGGCCAATCAGAGTGCAGTAGGCCCGGGCCAATCACAGCGCAGGAACCCTGGGCTTATCTCCTAAAAGTCTAAACTTAAAGGGAACCTGTCACCTAAAAATGACCCCCCAGCCTATCAACATCTGTGATGAGCTGCTGTAAAGCAAACCTTGAGCATGCGCAATGTGCAGTTTGAGGTTTGTCGATACACCCAAAGGGTGTATCGACGTCAATGAGACGGAAATGATGCGATTAGCGTCATACCAGCTAATATGCCCATGGAGGAGGGAGAGAATGATTATAAAGCATTTTCACACCCATTGGGGCGTGAATACAAGTGGCGGAGGTGGCGAAAATCATGCACAGGGTACACCCTGTGCGATTCCTGAGGGGACATGAGGCCTCACTTTAGTAAGTTTATAAAGCACTTTTTAAACTTTGCAATGACTGTTTTAGGACAGAGAGGGATAAGTGGGATACAATTAGGAAGATGCAGGGACAGGTATTGATAGGCTGGGGGGCGATTTTTAGGTGACAGGTTCCCTTTAAATTTTTATAACCGTATATACTCGCGTATAAGCCGAGTTTTCAGCCCAAAAATTGGGCTGAAAAGCACCCCCCTCGGCTTATACGCGAGTCAGTGACGGTATACAGCAGCCACAGCAGCCCCAGCAGCCTCAGTAATCCAGGGCCCCCCCAGCCTTGCTCCGGTGACCTGTAAAGCAAAATATACTTATCACTGTCCCACTGCCGTCCGCGCCCGCCGCTGCCGACATCCCCGATCCTCCATCTTCATGCATCCTCTTCCGGTTTCCTGTGTTCGTCGCAGGCAATGACGTCATTGCCGGAGCCGAACACAGGAAGTCGGAAGAAGACGCATGAAGATGGAGGATCGGGGATGTCGGCAGATGCGGGCGCGGACAGCAGCGGGACAGTGATAAGTATATTTTGCTTTACAGGTGATCGGAGCAAGGCTGGGGGGGCCCTGGATTACTGAGGCTGCTGTATACTACCACTGGGGCTGCTATATACTACCACTGGGGCTGCTGGGGCTGCTATACACTACCACTGGGGCTGCTATATACTACCACTGGGGCTGCTGGGGCTGCTATATACTACCACTGGGGCTGCTATATACTACCACTGGGGCTGCTGTATACTACCACTGGGGCTGCTGGGGATGCTATATACTACCACTGGGGCTGCTGGGGCTGCTATATACTACCACTGGGGCTGCTGGGGCTGCTAAATACTACCACTGGGGCTGCTGTATACTACCACTGGGGCTGCTGGGGATGCTATATACTACCACTGGGGCTGCTAGGACTGCTGTATACTACAACTGGGGCTGCTGTATACTACCACTGGGGAGGCATGTATACCACTGGGGGGGCCCTGTATATCACACTGCTGGGGGCTGTATACCTGTTCTGGGGTCCACCCTCGGCTTATACACGAGTCAATAGGTTTTTCCAGATTTTTGGGGCAAAAGTAGGGGGGTCAGCTTATACACGGGTCGGCTTATACACGAGTAATTACGTATATTGGTAGTATTTTGTAAATCACCTTTTTGCTTTCAACACTACCTGAATTCTTCTGGGCATGCTCTTGATAAGATTCAATCATGTCTCGACTGAAATCTGATCCCAGGTCTCTTCTACATGTTCCCAATTTTGGTATATGCTGGTCAACTTACCGTACTTGGGTAGGTATACAGTTATTTCATCAACTATGTCACAAGTGTTCAATTTCGTTGAGATTTGGGGACTATGTCGGTTGATCCAGCAGCTCTACTTCATTATCAATGATCCTTTCTTCTTCCAAATACCATTCCATCAAAGGGAACTAACAAATTCACATTTCCAGAAATTATGAATAAATGAAAACATAAATTATATCTATAAATGACATGTATATTCAATACTAATGTTGCAATTTAAAAAGCCAAAAGGATTCCATATTTATGAACTTCTGAAAGTGATCAGGAATAACATCCCGTATTTGTTCAAAGATGATCAGGTGCAAACTGTTAGGATACTCTTGATGCTCCATTAAGAAATGTTTTGAAACATTATGGTTTTTGAGCCCACTTCTGATGTATCTGTGTTTGTTGATCTTATTATGAATGGATAAGTACAACCAATGTTGTACAACCACAGGAGCAGTGAAGTTCTCATTAATCAGCTGGGAACTGAGGGTAGATGTGAGGGCCATAAGCATTACACCTCACTCCAATCAGTCTTCAGAGAGGAAGATTGCGCGTTCCATAATTTGGGTCTTCCTCACTTTTTGTACTCCATCTGCTCCTGGCCTGGTATTTCCAAATATCTGAGTCAGCTTCTACTGAACAGGGCTGTAATGGAAGCCAACTGTCATGGTGGTCTCTCCGTCTGGCAGACCATCCTCAGCAGAATAAGAAGGGGTTAAAGTTGTGGATGGGGATGCAGGTTCAGCCTCTCTGAATATGTAATGTCCAGACCTCAGGTCCAACAGAATAAAGCTCACATTTTACTGGAGCGGTTCGTGATGGTACATGTAGTGTGGCCTTCAGATTTTAGGTGGTACTTTGCTGAGCCTATCTTGTGAGATATATAATAATATATATATATATATATATATATGTATATATATACATATATATATATATATATATATATATATATATATATATATATATACTCATATAGTGTTAACTATCATGGCCTACCCGGCGTTAATAAAAGGCTCTGGTTCAGTCACTGCGGATACACTCATGCAGTGTTAAGTAGTCCACCCATCCTGGTGTCACAAATAGGCTCTTGTTCAGGCACTGTGTGTACCTCTATCTATATATCGATTTATCTATGTTTCAGGCTTCCTATGAATGTCTCATCAGCGTGCGTCTCATGCAAGCAGCTGCATTCCTCCATTTGGAAGACTGTGGGCAGATTCTCCTAAACTACCAAATCCACTAACCTATTACTTTCCCCTCCCACCATCACCCTTTCCTCCTTGTCCAGCTGCCATCAAGTGCTATTTTTGTGCTATAAAGGCAGGAGCAAGGATTTTTTTTGCACCAATTGTGTTTTCTACCTGCCACCACAGAGCACTAGTCAATGATGCACATTACTGCTTGTGCTTATGCTTTTTTTTTGACCTAACTTTTTTTGTTATTATTTGATTTTTACTCTCGCACAACTTCTGTGTGTTTGTTCTACTCAAGTTTTGTTGCAGTTTTTTTTAGCATAAAAAAGAAAATAATTAGCTAATAGGGTTAGGTGTAAGGACTGCAGAATTTAGGTTAATCTAATAAAGATGTATTGTAGTAATTAGTTTAAAATGCAGTATTATTTACTAGCATATATATCTAAAGTTAGTGTCAGGTGTGAATGCTTAGTAGCTGTTTTTATGATTGCTTGCTTTGTACATTATTATTAGTACAGTTTAAGAAATTTAGATTAAATTACTTTTGGTTTAAGAATTATTACAGTATGTTTTACTTCTAATATTCCATAAAATTACAGTTAGTACCAGTTAATAGACTGCATTCGATTTCTTTTGTACTGACAATGGCTTGTACATTTTTATTTTATTTTGAAATTAACTCTAAAGTTACTTTTCTTTTTTCTTTTCCTCTATTTCCTTTTTCTCTTTTTTCTCTTGTTTTTTATTTCTGTTCAAATCAAGTAAAGTTTCTACTACACAAAATGTTTTCCCCCAACACATCTAAATAAAATTTGGTTAAACAATGCATGTTAAAACATTGCAGGTATACACACGCAGTAACCCTGTAAAACAAATAATAAAAAATGCCACTCTTCTGAAAAAGTGCAATCAGTGGAGGAGGCATATGCTTTTCATGCCTTTGACTTCAAAAGAGAAATGGAGAATGCCCCATTCCTCTACTTTAAATACATGTCCAACACATGCCCAGTAAAAGGGCAAGGTGCTGAATCAAAATGTACAAACTGTGTTATGGTGGGCTTACACGTCACGATATCGGCGTCCAACTTCGACCAAAAGTCACGTGGTTCGTGCGTTGGCCCCGATATCGTTTGTGCGTTGTATGGTTTAAACGTCCAATACGATACACGAACGATGCCAACACGATATCGGGGATCGAATGAGCGTCCTCTCCAACGGCCCGATATTGGATGGAGGTTGGAGAAGGATTGTGCTGTGTAAACGCCCAACTACGATGTGCAGTACACTCCCATGTTAAATGGTCGTTCCTGGGTCGGCCGTACAAGGGGGCGTAGACATCGTAGAGACATTGTATGCCAATATCGCGCTGTGTAAATCTCCGATGCGACCTTTGAAATCTGGGCAGAAAAAGCGTGCTCCCGCGCCATTGGATCCAATATCGGACCGACGTTGGAGCGTGTAAACCCACCTTTAGAGTATATCAGGGTACACCCACATCGTTAAGGTTTGCAAAGAGTCCTGAGAATAATAGTGGGTTTACACGCTCCAACGCTGCATCGTCTGGCATCGTATTGGACGTTTAAATCATACAATGCACGAACGATATCGGGGCCAACGCATGAACCACGTGACGTTTGGTCGGAGTTGGACGCGGATATCGGGACGTGTAAACCCACCGTAAGTGGGAAATTTGTGTGAGAAATGGTGCACTGCTGGATCATGGTTATCACTTCTATGTAGATATCTTCTATATCGGCATCCAACTCAACCACCAGAATTTAGTGCGGTTCTGCAAGTGATTGATGTGTGCAGAACGATCTCACTATTAGTGTTTTGTTTTAGTATTCCCTTGTGGGCTTGTTTTTTTGCGTAAGCTGAACCCCCCTCCCCGTCCCCCTCTTTCAGACTTTCATTTTACTTTCACTATTATGTTGCTCAATGACAGTGAAAGTAAAATGAAGTGCTGGATGAGAGGGATGGGGTTTTGCTTACAATCCAAAGACAAGCTCACAGGGAAGTAATAAAAAAAAAAAAAACCCAAATAGGGATGTCATGCTCCAAACATCAATTACCTGCTGAATAGCACTAAAACCTGGTGGTTTGTTCCCTTTAAGTCCCTCATTGCAGCATGCAATACTGTGTGAATAAACCAGAAAGGCCTCTCTAGATTGATAACTGGGAAAATGCTAAGAAAGGGTGAGAGCAGAGCCTAATGTGATGACTACCTGCTGATGGTCAAGTATAAGAGCAAGAGGGATGTCACTACTGTACAAGGTGCATCTGCACAAGTTGCCAAGACACAATGTGTCTTGGGATGCAAAAACAACCAGGGATGAGTAGATATTTCTAATTAAATTATCCAGACTTACAATATCTTGCAGTAAACAGAAGTAAAGTACAAAACTCTGGCCAGACATACACATTAATTTAGTTTCAGGAGGTTGTGCTCAATGTTCTAATATTTGGAAGGCAGAAAGAAGAGGGCCCCAGTAAGTCTAGAACTAAAGGTGCCAATATTGTACCAGGGCCACATTTTTCTGATGAGATCTTTCAAACTGCATAGACCGAAAGGTCCAAAAAAGTGAAGAGTATGTTAAAAAAGAGGAATAAGAAAGGACACCACTTGGCAATGCAACACCTGCCCTAAATAACCTGGCCTGTCCATAAAAGACTGTTATAAAGTCTACCACTCATCCATGAATTTCTAAATTCATTTCTAACTTATTTAACCATTTGATGTATTTTGTACAACTTACGTATGACACCCTGACGTGCTCTGCACAACTTTTGTATGCCAATCTGATGTGCTCTACACAACTTATGTATGCCAACCTGATGAGCTCTCCACAACTTATGTATGCCATTCTGATGTGGTCTACACAATCTACACATTCCACCACATTATAAAATTCATATACCAGGAAAACAAGATATAAAACTAATTAAACCCCTGAATTAATGCAAATATAGTGTCACTTGTGGAGACTTTCTGCTATTTAGGCACCTCAAGGGCTCTGCAATGTAACATGGCACCAGTAAACCATAACATCAAAGTTTACTTTGCACCTTCATTTCAGAGCTCAGCTGTGTGCCTGCTAAAGCAGTACTTTACATATATAGAGTATGTGTGTACTCCGGAGAAATTGCACAACAAATTGTGCAGTCCATTTTCTCATGTTACCCCTGTGAAAATTAAAAATTTGGGGCCAAAGAACATTTTTATTGGGTAAATGTATTTAATTTTTTTTGCATAGCTTAATGTTGTACAATTCTGTGAAACACCTGTAGATTCAACGTGCTCATCACACCAGCAGATAAATTATTTGGGGGGTCTAGTTTCCAAAATGTGCTTATTTGTGGGGGGTTTCTACTGTTTGAGCAAATCAGGAACTCTGCAAATGTGAGATGCTATTCGCTATCTGTTCGGGACAATTTTGTGCTCCAAAAGTCAAATAGTGCTATTCTGTGCCCCGAGCTGATGTTTTTACTGATACCGTTTTGGTTTTAGATATGACGTTTTGATTGCCTCCTGTTGCAATTGTTTGCAATGTTGCAGCGGCAATTAAGCCACAATTCTGACATTATGATTGTTTTTATCATTATGCTGGTTACCAATCATACTAGTTTGTTTTATATTTTGATAGATCAGATTTTTATTATCCCAGCGATACCAAATATACGTATATTTAATTCATTTTATTGCTTTATTTTTAATGAAGCAAAATGAGAGTGATTTTAACTTTTTTGTTCATATTCTTAAAAGCATTTTTTTCACTTTTACTGTATTTTTTATTTATTTCTTTAACAATATAGTGTAGAGAGGAGTAACCGGGTGCCTCCAGGATTCATGCGTTGTATACAGCACTTATGTACCTTATATTTCCACTACAAAACCCTGTTAATGGCGTTGCAGCGCCTTATGACAAAAGTCCATGTATATCAAAAATTCAAGAAAAAAGGCGGCACTCACCATTAGTAGATCTTGTACTTTATTGCATCGGTATGGGGAGGGGGTGCAGAAGGCACACCCTCTGCACCCCCTCCCCATACCGATGCAATAAAGTACAAAATCTACTAATAGTGAATGCTGCCTTTTTTCTTGAATTTTTAATTTATTTCTTTATATTGGATTTGAACTTGTGATCATCTGATCGCTTGTATCAACACTTCTATGTATAGCAAAAATCAGAGGTTCCTATAAACACCGGCCAATCGCTTTCTTTCACAAGAGATTTGTCATGACAAGCTTGGGGGGGGGTTCTTTAAAAATGCATAGTTGCCCAGCAATCGCATCATGGATGTACCAATGGGCACATAGTATGACATGTACCACCCCAGCTGGACCATGCTAAATTCTGCTATCAGAGATCGACAGCAACATGTAATGTAAACAGACAGGAGGGGAGAGGAGCTCAACCTCTGGCTGTTATCAGTAGATGATGGCTGAATAATTCGGGTCCACATTAAAGGCAAGTACATGACATATGATTGTACATTATATGTCATGAAAGGTTAAAATGGTATCACTTTTGGGTACTTTCTGTGTTATAGACCCTTGAAAGTCACTTCAAATTGTATGTGGCCCCTAAAGATAACAGGTTTTATAAATTATGTTGGAAAAATGAAAAATTACTTATAAACTTTAAAAGCTTCTTCTTGTGTGCTGTAACCATCTGGTTTAGGGGCATAAAAATTCAATGTTGTTGATTGCAAAATTAAAAAGAAATTGCCAAATTTTCCATGTTTTTATAGATAAATGCAAATCATATCGATCTAGATTTATCACTAAGATAAAGTGCAAAGTGTCACAAAATACAGTCTCACGCTGGGAAATGTTGAAGCACTCAATCGTTATTATCACTTAAAATGTTAAAATGATTTTGGTCCAAATTTCACCTTTGGGAAGGTGAAAATAAGCTTCTTCATATTGAAAGCATTCTTATTTTGCCTAACACTTTTGCTCAGTATTATATATCTTCCTATATGAATAAACACATTCTGCTGTAACGACCAATCTTCAAAAATGATTTTTAAGGTATACAATTATCATCTGTAATTGTTTTCACCAACATCAGTAATCAAAACAATACAGACTCATCCTCCCATAAAAACAAACACATAAAATAATGTTAATGCTAGTAAATTAAAATATTCCAATTACTTGTGTTATTTATGAGCACCTTGAATTTGTATCTGTTTTACAATTAAATCCCCAGACCAGTTACTAATGCCTTTAATACCTGTTTTTCATTAGTTCATATTAAACGACTCATTGCCACAGTTTTCACTTGAACAGTCTTCTCATAAAATCTGGATAGGCATGATAGTGATATTGCATAATAAATTTAAAGTATTAAATCATGCAGCAAAAAGTGTGTCCATATCAGATTACATTGTACATTATAGCTATTTATGGAGCTTAATTACCAATACCATTTCAATTTCTATACATTTAGATGTAAAACGGCAGCAGATGAAGCCACATGGTTTCCTTCTAGGGAGTCAATCTTCCTACTTAAAATACCATGACCTATTTTACTTCCTGAAAAATAAGATAACCAGTCAAAAACATAAAAAAAGTTATTGGCCATACTTGCAATTTTCCATATTGCTATTCTTTTAGAATGAAGTAATTAAGTATCATTTATATTAGATAGGCTATTGCTATTACCTAATTTATTGTAGGAGCTTCTGCCCAATAAATTTCATAGTAACTATCAGTTTTTCAAATTTCTTTACAAAAGGTCATTTTCTGGTAACCTAAGATACTTAAAAAATGGACACTTTGAAATCGTTTTAAAATGCTTTTTAAAAAAAAAAAAAAAAAAAAAAAGTAACATGCTTTAGTTGTCTTTAAAGGATTTTTTGCCTATTTTTACATGATCATGTGATTCAAAGTTTCTTCTTCTTGAATTGCAATATTTCTAATGTAGAATATGCAAATAGAGTCTGTGGAGCCTCGTTTAGGAGTCTCAACACAGGACTAGCCAGATCTTCCTCTAGTGAAGGACCTAGCCATGATAACCACCATATTAAGTGGCTCTTTGAGTCAATATCCAGCTCTTTACAAGCTTAAAGATATGACAAGGGAATACCAAGGCCAGGTATCCATCCACAGACAGCTGTTTCGGGGTGTTGCCCCTCATCAGTGTGGAGTAGGATTCTGGCTAGGTGGGAGCAATGCCTAGTAGACCAACAAAACAAAGTATTCACTAATCTCAGGGAGACCAGTTCAAGAAAACACTGCGGGCAGCCGGCTAAAGCGCTCAACACAGTGAATTCCTAGGTCCATTGCCCCCTGGGAATTTAGAATATGCAAATAGAGTCTGTGGAGCCTCGTTTAGGAGTCTCAACACAGGACTAGCCAGATCTTCCTCTAGTGAAGGACCTAGACATGATAACCACCATATTAAGTGGCCCTTTGAGTCAATATCCAGCTCTTTCCAAGCTTAAAGATATGACAAGGGAATACCAAGGCCAGGTATCCATCCACAGACAGCTGTTTCGGGGTGTTGCCCCTCATCAGTGTGGAGAAGGATTCTGGCTAGGTAGTCCTGTGTTGAGACTCCTAAACGAGGCTCCACAGACTCTATTTGCATATTCTAAATTCCCAGGGGGCAATGGACCTAGGAATTCACTGTGTTGAGCGCTTTAGCCGGCTGCCCGCAGTGTTTTCTTGAACTGGTCTCCCTGAGATCAGTGAATACAATATTTCTAATGTGAAAGATGTAACATGTAAATGTTCTTTACATATAATATATTTTTATTGTGCTTTTATGACATCTATATGGCATTTTGATGAATTTGTCTTTTTAAATTTACATATTGCTTTTTGTAGCATTGAGAGAATCTGCAAAAACTGATTTATCACCTTAAAAGGGTTTTGTTCATTTTAAAGTGCATTTTAGTTAATAGATCTTAGAATAATAATAAGTTCCCCAATTGAATGTGCATAATATTACATTTTCCTAGGCTGAGATAATCTTGTATATGTGTCCCTGCTATGTACTGTGTAATGGATGTGTCTGACCGTAAAGGGACATGGTCTGATCATACCACTACTCCTGTGCTGAGATCTTATATATGTGTTCCTGCTATGTACTGTGTAATGGATGTGTCTGACCATACCTGGACATCATCTGATCATACCATATCTCCTGTCCTGAGATAATCTTATATATGTGTCCCTGCTATGTACTGTGTAATGGATGTGTCTGATCGTACAGGGGCATGGTCTGATCATACCACATCTCTCGTGCTTAGATAATCTTATATATGTGCCCCTGCTATGTACTGTGTAATGGATGTGTCTGACCATACCTTGACATTATCTGATCATACCATATCTCCTGTGCTGAGATAATCTTATATATGTGTCCCTGCTATGTACTGTGTAATGGATGTGTCTGATCGTACAGGGGCATGGTCTGATCATACCTCATCTCCTGTGCTGAGATAATCTTATATATGTGCCCCTGCTATGTACTGTGTAATGGATGTGTCTGATCGTACAGGGGCATGGTCTGATCATACCACATCTCCTAGTCTGATATAATCTTGTATATGTGCCCCTGCTATCTACTGTGTAATGGATGTGTCTGATCGTACAGGGACATGATCTGATCATACCACATCTCCTAGGCTGATATAATCTTGTAAATGTACCCCTGCTATCTACTGTGTAATGGATGTGTCTGACCGTACAGGGACATGGTCTGATACTACCACATCTCCTGGGCACAATGCCAAAAAAATTTATCACGGCACGGGATCACTGCTAATTCTTTTTGTGAGGTAAAAGATTTCAATGCCTGTTTTTAAAAACTGTTTTACCTCAAGAAAAGAATCAGATATGCTCCCATAATGTATTGTGATGTCTGTATACTTTTTACTTTCATTTCAATGCAGAAGTAGAAATTAATGAACCCCTGGGAGTTCCGGTATGGGGTTGCATGTTCAGGACCCAAACATAACTCTGTATGTCATAGCTAGTCTTTGATTGGCTGGTCAGCTCTCCACCCACCTAAACCAGCCATAAGCTTAATACTTCTTGGGACAAGAGGGTGGGGATTCCGTTTTAGAAAATCAGCTGATGAAGGCTTCGGTTCAGTGCTGAAATCAATTTGTGATTTGGTAGCCACAAATAAAAGTAATTAAACATTTGCAGAATACTCACCATTTGGGAAGTACACTAACACTCGACAAGTGACTCTCTGGACACAACCAGCTCTATCAATACTCTGTTTCTGAGGTCAGTAACAACAATTAACTCTGCTCTTCTAAGCGTGAGCCTCATGACCTTTTCAGTTCTGCTACATCAAAGAGACTACGCTCCCTGACAGAAGTTATGTCTCTTATCCATTTTATGTAAATAAAAGCTTATAACCTGACGTTAAATTCATCCATTGGTTGTATAAATTCCTCTTTTGGAAGCTGAAACCCTCCCAAATGTGGTTTAGGTTAAGAAAATAAATTGGCATCAATGCTGAAATATTGATAATTTAATGAACACAGAATGGTCAGATTTTGGTGAGACAAAAGTTTTGTCACCTGGTCATATAATGCATCCAATCCTAGTTTACATCCTCACCTGTGCTCAGTAAATGATCGGTTAACCCTGCTGTTCTGTTCCCATGTACTATACACTTGTATTGCTCCTGGGTCACTATAACCAGGTTTATTAAATCTTGATTTTAGATACTCTAACTCAATTATTTTTATACCTTTTGCTTTCTAGACTGTATGGGAACATGTTTGGAAATAAAAAAAAAAAGAAAAATGAAATTGAAATTTTTTTTTTTATTATTCAGAAAAACAAGCAAAACAAAAAATAGCAAACTACACATATGTGGTAAAAAAAAGACTAAACAAAACAAGCAAATCAAATATATTGTGAAAAAAAATTAAAGATAATAAACACTTCAATTTGAACATATTCACAAGGTAATATTACTTTATGTATTCTTGCATGAAGAACAATAAACATGGGCTTTGCATAAGCATTTTTGGCATCCAGAACATGTAATACTTGTTTCATTATCACAAGAATAAGGGCAATAGCTTCACCTTTTTCTTTTTATTCTTGAAGCATCGCTGGTAGAGCCCATATGGGTAGAAGTGATTGTGGAGGCTATGGTTTCACTTTCCTGAGCATGTTGCTCGATGCTCTGTAAAACAAGGAGATAAGCCAGGAAGACAGACTTACTTAGCAAAAAAAATCATTTGGAGGCCTTTAGAGCTTAGCTTTACAAAATAAGGCCCTGTTACACAGCACGTTCTGCGCAATCCGTTCTGCGCAGAGTATACATGTGTAGTGCACACCTAGTGATCTCTCTGGATGCGCTCTACATTTTAGTATAGACTGCACACCAAAAATAATCAATATAAAGCCATTTTTATTGTGCGCAGATCTCAATGCATACACCCGGCAGATCGTGTGTAAGACCCCATTGAAATAATTTAGGAAATAAATAAATTAATATACAATAGTAGATGCAATAAATAGACCCAACTGAGTTATAACTTCTTTATTTCACTGAAAATATGGCCTCACAGCTGTAAAAAATGATGCACTAAACAAAAGGCAAATAAAAAACCGTGTGGCACTTGCAAAGTCCCACAGCCTGCTAACCAGATGGACGCTGGAAAAGTGGCAGAAGGTGGATTTCTCTGATGAATCTTCAGTAGAATTGCACCATAGCCGCCGCAAATATGCAGAAGACCTACTGGAGCTAGTATGGATCCAAAATACACCCAGAAAACAGTTAAATTTGGTGGTGGAAAGATCATGGTCTGGGGTTACTTTCAGTATGGGGGTATTTGCAAGGTGGAAGGCAATATCAATAGCCTAAAATATCAAGAAGTATTAACTACCTCTTATATTCCAAATCATAAAAGGGGTCAAATTCTGCAGCAGGATGGTGCTCCATCTTATACATCCATCTCTACAACAAAGTTCCTCCAGGTAAAAAAGATCAAGGTACTCAAGGACTGGCCAGCCCAGTCACCAGACATGAACATCATTGAGCATGTTTGGGGTAGGATGAAAGAGGAAGCTTGGAAGACAAAACTAAAGAATCTAGATGAACTCTGGGAGGCATGTAAGACTGCATTCTTTGCTATTCCTGATGACTTCATTAATAAATTGTATGAATCATTGTTGAACCGCATGGATGCAGTCAATCAAGCTCATGGAAGTCACACAAGATATTAAATATGACTCTAAGAGCACCACAACTTCATTTACAAATGTTATGCAACATATATTTGTATTTTAAGGAAATTTTTTTTGGAAAATCACATTACTTTCTATGGGCGAGAAAACTTTTGTCTTGCCAAAATCTGACCATTCTGTGTTCATTAAATTATCAATATTTCAGCATTGATGCCTATTTATTTTCTTAACCTTAACCACATTTCGGAGGGTTTCAGATTTCAAAGGAGTAATTTATACAACCAATGGATGAATTTAATGTCAGGTTATAAGCTTTTATTTACATAACATTGATAAGCAACATAACTTCTGTCAGCGAGTGTATGCTACTTTTTAATTATCTCAACAAAGCTTCTTTGTTTTTTTATGCTGATTCTATGGCCTCAGTTCACCATCTGTTAACCAGCCACTAGTGATTCTCTTACTCCAATGGTTCACCTAGTTACTAAATATGAACAAACCTTTTGAAGGTTTCACTGGGTTCACTGAATGGGCATTTGTTTGCCGAATAGATCAGCGAAAAGTTTGCCTAACTTCCAAACCCCATTTAAATCAATGGGAAGCAAAATTACGGGCCTAGAAAACACCTTCAAAAAGGCCCAAAAGCTGACAAACACAGCTCAAACTGTTTTACAGTGGCGCACCACTCTTTTGGCACAGATATTATCTTTCTACACTATTAAAATCTGCATGTCTATCCTGAAGGCAGCAAAGTCTATGAAAATTCCGAAGTGCTGTGTCAATGTTTTTTTTTTTTTGCAGATTTGGTGAAGATTTTGAGGCAGAAAAAAGAAATTTGAACAATATGTGCATGGGAAAAGAAAGCGACATGGGCACAATACTTCTGACCTGTCATAGTATAACAATTATGTGTATACTTTAGTAACCTGATAGCGTGACAAGACAGAGACAAGGTTTTGAGCAAACAAGTCCATATGGTGGAAAAGAACCTAAACTTAGTTCAGATAATAAATGCATAATGTGGCCAACATAGTAAATGAATCTACAGGGATTAGTTCAAGTAATACGTTTAACCAGTGCCCCCCTGTGCTAAAAATAGGTTCTAAACAGTTTCCAGCAGTGCAACCTGCACCGAAACCTACAATCCTTGATATTGAACTCTGGCAACTTAAACAAAAAACAAGTGTCTACAGACTGTGATAGTTCAGCAAGCTAGTTGAGAAGTTGTTCCTAGAAGTCTTGAAAGATAGGAGCAAATATTTATGACGCAGACGATGCACGGCAAAGCAGAATACCGGCAGCTGATACAGCTATGAAAAACCGAACTTCAGGAAAGCTGGAGCAGAAAAACGCCTAAACTGCTTTAACGAGTAGCAGCAGTGTGATCAGAGGAGTCAAGTCTGGAGTGATGTAGAAGCTAGATAGCACAAAATACTCAGGCAGGGTATGGATCCAGGACCAGTACTAAAATAGGCAGAACAGACAGGAAGTTCAAAATCATAACGAAGTAGCAGACACCATCTTGAATGAAGGCAAAGACACAGAAAGTTCTATGGAAAACCTGGAATCCTGACAAATAGACTTTTCTGGCCTCAGGATAGACATGTATATTTTGATTAGATTCTCAAAATCTGCATCCGAAACAGCATCAAACAATGCATCAGGAGGGTCCAGGTAGAGCTGCAGTTGTGGTGAAAGTGCTCAAGGATTTCTCTTGGTCACTGGTTACCTCCACAAGGACTTCTAGGGCAGGAACGGCCCACTACAGATCCCAAGGTCTGAAAACAGTGCAAGTTTTCAGGATTTCCTTAGCATTGCACAGTTGCTATTTTCACCACCTACATAGGTGATGATTAGGGATGGGCGAATCTACTCGCTACTATTCGGGACTCGCCCAAATAGTAGCGAACTCGAGGGACTCGCTACTCGCCGAGTTTCCTTAGGAATTACTCGTGGGTAGCGAGTCCCTGTACTTTTGCAGTGTATCTATACAGATACACTACAAAAGTACCCTAAAAGTTAATCTAAGGGGTTAAAAACAATAAACATTCATACTCACCTTCTGTGGGGCCTGTACCTTATGTACCGGGACCGGTACCGAAGACCTCCGGACGTCACAAGACCTCAGATCACCGGGAGAAGATGGGCTGAAGGACCTGTGAGATTTCAGCCAATCAGCATGCAGCAGAGCGGTCACATGGGTTTGTCACGTGGCCGCACTGCCAGCCAATCAGATTGGCCAGATCGCTCATTGGCTGGCAGTGCGGCCACGTGAACAACCCCTGTGACTGCTAGCCGCATGCTGATTGGCTGAAATCTCACAGGTCCTTCAACCCATCTTCTCCCGGTGATCTGAGGTCTTGTGACGTCCGGAGGTCTTCGGTACCGTTTCGGTACATAAGGTACAGGCCCCACAGAAGGTGAGTATGAATGTTTATTGTTATTAACCCCTTAGATTAACTTTTAGGGTACTTTTGTAGTGTATCTGTATAGATACACTGCAAAAGTACAGGTTACTATTCGGACTCGCTGGACTCACAACGAGTACCGAGTCTCGGACCCGGACTCGTTAGAGTCCAGCGATTCCGAGTATTTCAGGATTCGCCCATCCCTAGTGATGATTCCTGCACCTTGCGTTTGAGAACTGCACTTGGCCAGCCCTGTTCTACAAGAGTGTGTAGTGTCTTACATTCCATACCTCAGACTGTCAGGCCAAAGGGCTGTGGCTTGTTTGCCAGTCTCTGTAAGGCAGTATCAATGCACATCTTAGCAGAAATAGTCCAGCACACAAGGAATGTACTAAAAAAAACTTTACTGTAGCACAGACTATACAAAGTCTCCAAGTCATATATATCAATGTACACAGTATATTAAGAAAAGTCCCACAGGGTCCAGCAACTTCATTGCAATGCTGCAAAGTCCACTAAGTGCAGAGTCCATTAAGGGCTTTGAGGTGTAGCCCAAAGGCAGCAGTTCCAATAACCCAGTAGGGGGAAGCTAAATTTAAAAAAGGAAAAATAAAATTAATAAATAAATAGGCTTCACTCTTGAAAGACCTCAAAAACAATTGAAATGTCCTTCTCCGAACAAAATGCCAACTAAGAGATAGGTCAGCGACCCAGCAACATTCTTTTTTAGGGAAGTCCAGTTTAATTGGCATAAAATCTCTCTAGCATCTTTCTCAGCAATGCCTGGGATGGAGGTTGCTGTTCCTCATGGTACTCCACTGCCGGAGGGTCTCAGGGGGTCACAGTGGCTACACTTCCAGGGGCATTCTCCACCACCACCTGAGCCCCAGTACACCCCATCATAGCCACTGCTGGAGAAGAGGATGGAGGAATTGGGGGACGACTACCCTCTACTGGAGAGATGTGAGCAACTTGAGCAACACCAACAGACCCTTCAGGATCCTTGACCCCTGTGGGTTTGGGCTTAGCATGCTGGCTAACAATGAGAAGCTTGGCCTCCATCGGATACAACATTCTCTCCAGGTCAGCCTCCTGTTGCCAGTTTTCAAACTCACTGCGGTAGCGAATAACCTTTTTCTGTCCATCACTTTAATGAAGGTGACCTCCTCCAAAACAGATTGTGTGGAGTCTTTTGAAAAGATGGTTATGCAGCATGGTGGATCGGTTGATGTAGCAACTAATTCACAGTACCTTCTTCGGTTAAGAAACAAAACCCCCTCTGCTGGATGAGTGCTAGCACAATGCTTTGGGTACATTGGTCATCAAAGTGATTGGCCTTATGCCCATGCAACCACTCTCAGGCGATGGCATCCATGAGCCGAATCTCCTCAAGAAAGAAGACATGCCAGCATGGTTCGTTCTGTATTGGATAGTTGCTTGGAGAGGGTAGGGATCCCGGCATGGCATTCTCTAAGTTGAAGGCCTCTGGCGGAGGTTCTAAACAAGGCTGGGAAACATGGCCTTCTGCCTTTACTACCTCCTTCTCTTCCTCATCCTCCTCAACATGCTCTTGCTCCTTCATTTGCCAATCAAGCACCTGTGGCATTGGCTGCAGGTGTAACAATGCCAGGTATGCTGCAAGATCCTCCCGAGTGTGCAATATTCTACTCCTAGCTGGCATGGGGAATGGCTCACCTCCTGGCTTTGACCTCATAAGGACCTCCTCTGGCATGCAAAACCCAGTGCTGGATCCTGATCTCACTGCATATGCGGCCCAACAAGGGAAAGTGTGGTGGAGCTTCAGGTGTCATGTGTCCAGTGCAGGCACTTCTGTTCTGGTGCTGAAGAACCCTCTGCCCCGGGTTGGTGAGGAAGATGACATCCTCCAGTTCTCAATTATCTTGTGGTGGATCCATCATTAATATCATTGGCTGCGTACTGCAGGATGACGGTAGCAAAGTGTAGCACAGAGTAGCTGAGCTGTACTGCACTGCCAAGATGGTGCTGGGATTCGCAGTGATGCCTCTTTGCTTTGTCTAGGGCCCGCCTCTTCCACTGCTAGTACATAATTGCTTACATGATGTTATTGTTTGCGCAATCTTGTTGCCTAGCTCCTCATTAAATCCTACATGAGGTAAGCTACAGAAGGCACCTGACTTACATTACAAATCCCATTCCCCATGACACAGGACACCCACCTGGGCCTGTGGTTGGGTGGAGTGATTATTGAAGTCTGACATATTTGGAGGAAAAGTAAGGAAAACAAATAAGTTTATTCAGCTCCCAATTCATGTGGAATGTTGAATAAGGCTAGTGGGCAGAAATTCATGGACAAGTTCAATATTAATAATACATATAACACACTTGTGCACATGTCAAAAAATCTGTATTCCAAATGTATGGAATAAAATGAAATAAAGTGATTGCACATTTTTAAAGAACAATATCTATAATATAGTGTTCCATGAGTGTGTGAACAGACCTATAAGACCATGTAGGTAAAATTTATAATGGTTATATGCTATTTTTAAAAATAATTGCTATCACTTAAGTATAGAAGAGATCGCCTTGCATGCTGCTGACTCTCTGCAATAATAAAGGTTTGCACTCCTTCCAAAAAATAATAATTAAAAAATAATAGTGCTAATAAAAAACTAAATGAATACTAAAAATAAAAAAGCAAAAATAATTAAGCTCTTAAATTGATGTTTTAAGGACATTGTAAGGTTCCTGGACTTCACAGATGCTGCCACATCTGGCACTGTTTCCAAAAGTCACACCTAGCAGGTGTTAAAAACATCTGTAAACTCCAGAAAGCTTAAAAATATATATTTTAAAGCTCCCAAAAATTCTGCAGGTTGAAAGAATATTGTAGACTGGATGACTGGAAACACTCCTAACCATAAGATAGGTGTTATTCCCAGCCAGCGGGTCTTCCAGCGCCAATCAGGGAAAGTTTTAGGGCCATTTTAAATGTCAAACATTTTTCTAGAACAAAGCTGCATTAGTCAATTTTTTTTAGTAAAATGTCTCAGGTTTCCAATTGTGAACTGAATCTGAATCTCAATGTTTGTGCCGTATTTGAAACTGGTGAACAAGTTTGGGGGAAGTATGCTCAGAGCAACTTGTTACATCAATGTGACCTGTCATTTGCTAATCTGCAAAGGCTTCAAGGATCCACCTCACTGGCTGAGGCATAACAATAAATACATATTGAAGCTATTTTTGCTTTCATTTGAATTCCTTGAACCAGGGATGAAAGGCAATAGAGTGGACAGAATACTTCTTCATTTATATCAAAATTTGTGTAATAAATAGTTGAATTATTCCATAAATTATTTAGCATATTTTTCCCTGGCAAATAATGAAGGATTTTTTTTTTTTGTGATTACATCTCTATCTATACATATTCCATAATTATAATGGTTGGTTCAGTTGAATGGATATGCAAATGTCTAAATAAATTTTCCTGGTCAGCATTTTCTCCATGCTAAGCCATACATTGCAAGATTTAAGCACGCTTTGCATATCCAGCTGTCATTGTTTTTATTAATTTTCAAATGCAAATTGTTTTTGGCTATCATGAGTGATGTACACTGCTGAGCACTGACAGTTTGTACTAGTGATTGTAAGATATAGCACAAACATAGAAAAAAAATATAACATAAAATCTCAGGCCCTTTTATCCCTGTTTTCAAAAAATAAGAATTTAGACATGTAACTATTACCAACTACTGTCATTTTACAATCCGATTCTCAAAAAGTTAGAATGTTGTGTAAAATATAAAGAAAAGAATGAATACAATAATTTTAAAATCTCTTAGTCATATTTTATTCACAACAGAACACAATATACTTTTAAGAAGTTGAAAGTTAAACATTTTAGCATTACATTAAAAAAAATTTAGTTTAGAAATGAATGGCAGCAACACATCTCATAAAATGTTGGAACAGGGACAACCAAAGTAAGTTGTACTAGTGCAAAATAGCTTGAAGAGCAACTTTCAATAGTGCCATGTGATTTAAAAGAGCATGTTAAAGAGGCAGACTCTCCCAGATGCAAAAATTTAGGACCAATTTTTAAAAAAGGTTCTCCAATAAAAAAATTTGCACCACCCCTAGTATACAATATCATTAAAAATTCAGAGCTCCGGGAAAAAGCTGTGCGCAGGAAGGACAGAAGGACTGAAAATATTAGATGCTTGGGATCTAAGGGACTCTCAAGTGGCAATGCATTAAACGAAGCATGATTCAGTCGTGAGAATAACTAGATAGGCTCAGGAATTGTCATGGGGCAACCACAACAGAGACCTGTGTCTCTCATAATCTGTTTGTCAGAAGACCACAGCACATGGCTATGTGCATGCCTTCATTGGATGGAACAGCTTTGCCTTCCAGTTAGTCATGCAGTTTTCCCTTGTACTGGTTATGCAAGGGTTAAGGCTATTTTATTCTGGCCTATCTTAGCTGTTCTGTATTGTTCCTCTCTCCTCTAGAATAAGCACTAACCTCTTAGCCTGGCTAATTGTCAGTGATACCCTGCTATACCTTGGAATCGGTGCCGAGGTTTGAGCCATGGAAAGTTAATTCACTTTAGACTCGTTTCTGATGATTAGCTGCTTGGTAGTTTTTTACCCTCGTCTGTACAAGTCCCTTTGAGTATGGCTTGTTTGCGGTGCGTGACAGGAATACTCGAAATCTTTGCTTGTGAACACATAAATCATTATCAGTGAAAACAGTCTACCATGGAATCCGCAAATGCAAGTTAAAGCTCTATCAAATAAGAGACCATTTATCAACACAATCCATAAATGCTGCCATCTTCTTTGGGCCTAAGCTCATTTAAAACGGATTGAGGCAAAATGGAATACTGGACTCTGGTCAGATTAATCAAAATGTGACGTTTCATATAAAAACCATGGACACTGTCCTGCGGACTCAGGAGAAGAGGAATCATCCAGCTTGTTATGAGTGTACAGTTCAAAAGCCAGCATCTCTTATGGTATGGAGTTGCAACAGTGCCTATAGGGGGAGCTTAAATATCTTGAAAGGTCCTATCAATGCTGAACAGTATATAAAGGTTTCAGAGAAATATATGCTCTTATGTAGTCTATTTAAGGAAAATCCTTCTATGTCTCTGCAAGACAATGCTAAATCGCATACTGCATCCATCACAATAGTATGCCTTTGCTGAAGAAGAGTTCGGGTGATGACCTAGCATCTTACATTTCACAAATAAAAAACATTTGCATATAATGAAAAGAAAAAAACTTGTATCGTAGACATAGGACTGTTGAGCAGCTAGGAATCAAACATCAGACAAAAGTTGGAAAACAATTGTCTCCCAAAAATAAAGCAATTTATTTTCTCATTTTTCAGATATTCACACATTTTTGCAAAAAGAGGGGATGCTACAAAATGTTATACATGGCCCCTAGTCAGCTGACTTTTGTTGCTGCAATCAATTTTTAAGTTAGTTAATTTTTTCTCATGAAATGAAAACATGTCTAACTCTCAAGGCCACGTTACACACACAGATATCTGTTCAGATATTGGTCACAGATCTCTGGTTGCAGTGAAATCATGGACACATTGTTCCATTTTGTGGCTGTGTACAAATGAATAATGTGTCCATGGTTTCACGGCAACCAGAGATCTGCGAACAATATCTGCACAGATATCGGTGTGTGTGACGTGGCCCTATGGCGGCCGTCACACGGTTCAATATTGCTAATGATATTGTTTAAGCGATCTGCTTTTTGGTCGCTTAAGCGATATCGTTTGTGCATCGCTGCGTGCGATCAAGCGATTTTACAATGTAAAATCGGTTGATCGTGACATCGCAGATATGAGAGCCGGAGCTCATATCAAGCGATAAACGCTTGAACAATCTGCTTCATCGCAGTGTGTGACACCACGATGAACGATCTCCCAGCGGCAGAGCCTAAGCTGGGAGATGGTATCTATGGTAAACGTCGGGGTACTAAGCGCCACGCGGCGCCTAGTAACCCGATGTGTACCATAGTTACCAGCGATCTCGCTGGCCCACATCGCTGGTGAGTCTGTCTGTGTGACAGCTCACCAGCGATGTGAGCGATATCGTTAGCGATCGCGCGTGCACGTGATCGCTAACAATATCGCTCACGATATTGATGAGTGTGACGGCCGCCTATGAGAGATTTCCAAATCATTGCAGTCTTTATTTCTTTATATTTTACACAGCGTCTCAACTGCTTTGTAATTGGAGTTGCCTAGTAATAATGTAAGGCAATTCTCCTAATGTTAAGAAAAAAATCCCCAGAAAGAAGAGCATACAGCTAAATCACTTAATAAATTTTGCTCACTAAAGGGCCCGTTCCACACTATGATATCGTTAACGATATCGTTTGTATGTCTCAGCTATTTGGGTGGAGTAACAACGTCGTAACAACGTCCTTGCGTGTGACAAGTAGAAACGATCAACGATAAGTCAGTTGATCGTTGATGGGAGGTTTTTGAACTGGACCTAAAACCAGTCCAACCTGCAGCATCGATGTGTATGACACCTTGATAACGAAGTTGTTAACGACTTCGCCTATTCAGAACTGAAGGACATAGGCGATAAAACGACAGCAAGTATCGTTCTATTGTCGAGGAATCGTTGCTGCGTCATTAACAATATCCGTACGTGTGACATTACCCTAGCGATCATTGAACGATGTTCAAGCGAACAAGGTCAAGTCGGATCGTTGATCGGCTCGTTCGACCATTGAAGCGTGTAACGGGGCCTTAAATATATTGTCCACTTCTCCAACTTTGCTGCCTTCATTGTCCATTAGGCTTTCAATGTCATTCCGTAGTGATTTTTTTTTTACTGAGGGAATTCAGCTTGTAAACAAACCGCTGTATTGTAAAGCTCTGCGGAATATGTTGGCGCTATCTAAATAAAGATGTATTATTATTATTATTATTATTATTATTATTGATATTATTAACCATAAGAACTGTTAACTGTTTAAGATGTTAAATACAGCTGCATATTTCTAATCTGTAAGTTATTGAAAGTATACATGTTGTATTTAAATTATTGATAAGTGTTAGGCTAGGTTTACATCAAGTTTAGCATTGCGTTTGAACACACGGGAATGTTTCCTATGCGCTCAGGATAATCGCAGCATTTCAAACGCAACCACATTTTGCATTGTGTATGCAATGCGTTTGACTGCGTTTTACAATAGAAGTCTATGGCTGCCTTAACACAATCAAATGCTTGCGCAAACACCGCTGACGTTATCTCAGGTCACACATTGGGATTCCCTGCTTTAAGATACCTGCTTTGTAACCTGAGTCAACCTCAGGGAAATCACAGCTTGTCATACTTCTTGGAGCTATGCAGTTTCTGCTGTCCCACCACCAGATGGCTGATACAGTCATTGATCTTGCCTGGGACTACTTCAGCATTTATTTAGGTTTCGTGTATTTTTTTTTTTTTTTATTCAAATTATTTTTTACATAATTTTCTGTGTTTGATGGAATAGTAGACTTTAAAAAATGGATTTTAATTTAAAAAATAGTGAAAGAGGAATGTATTGGGATCAAACTTTTGATAAAATATTTATTGGTGTGGTTATTTGTGTCCTTACTATCTTGGTTAGTAATATTGGATATTTGATTGACGCAGTGGCATTACTAACATCTTGGCTTCATGTCAGCTGACAATAGCCAACTGGCATCAACCACAAATATCATTATCCTGTTGCCATTGCACAAAGGCAGCAAGAGAGCCTGGATGAAGTACCTGGAGTAGTTGATGTAATGGAGGTGTCACTCTTGGGAGTGCTAATCTTTTTTAAGATTTTGAAGGTTACTCAAGCTGTTTGAGTGGAGATAAATGGATAGATAGATTTATTGATAGACTAGCTGCGGTCCCTGGCGTTGCCCAAGATAGTAACTAACTGTTCTTAGCTATAACAAAATAAAATGGATTAGAAAAGTTTTGTTCTGCTGAGATACACAGGCTACAAATGTAATCCAGGGGCTATGTGTGAGCTCCTGGTGTAATACAGAGGCTACATGGGGCACAGGCTTTAATACAGTGGCTATGTGTGGGCACAGGTTGTAATACGGGGGGGTGTTTGAGCACACTCTCAAATTCAGGAGCTCCTGGTGTATTACAGAGGCTATGTGAGGCCTCCTGTTGTAATACAGGGGGCTATGTGCAGCCTCTTGCTGTAATACTTGGGACTGTGTGTGACCTCCTGCTGTATACTAGGGATAGTGTGCCGTCCCCTGCTGTAATACTGAAGACTGTGTGCGGCCTACTGCTGTATACTGGGGGCTTTGTGCGGGCTCCCTCTGTACAGTGGAGGCTGTGTGCAGCCTCCTGCTGTATACTCAGGG
Organism: Allobates femoralis; assembly: GCA_033576535.1. Taxonomy (NCBI): domain Eukaryota; kingdom Metazoa; phylum Chordata; class Amphibia; order Anura; family Aromobatidae; genus Allobates; species Allobates femoralis. Next base: position 265,753,362 of record JARQOC010000003.1, read on the forward strand.
CTGTGCGAGTTCCTGCTTTATACTGGGATACTGGGGGCTGTATGGCATTCTGGTGTATACTGAGGGCTGTGTTCGGCAGGTTGTGAGAATAATAGCAAAGAAATCTTTTACTCGCTTTGGGTTTTGTGGGAATGCTGCTTCACTGAGGGTCATGTCCTAGTGTGTGCCATTTTCCTGAAGTCCTTGCCATTAGCTAGCTTCTCCTAATGTTCCACAAACATGCATAAGCTGTTTCATATTATGAATGTCCTTTTTTGCCTATAGCAATCAATCAGAAGCTGAGCTGTGATTGGTTTCTAAAGGCCCCCTGATAAATATACAGGTAGTCGAAACATGCAAGGTAGTATCTATTAGCTCACTCATAGAAACAGTCAATAAGTCATTTTTTTGGTGAATGACTGAAAAGGGTGAGGTTAAAATTTCCCCTCAAAACATAGTCTATGACGTTCTCTGAGTTAAATGAGGTGAGTGCGTAAAATTTTGTGATAGTAAAGGCAATGGTGCAGATTCCTTTAATGGACATACACAAATATTTACACACACATACGCTCAACTTTATATATTAATGGATAATGATAAGAAAAGAGGATGGTGTATATGCTGCGCTGTCAGAATGATCCACTTCAATAGAACATGAAAGATTAATTTATTTATCTATACGTTTCAGGGATAACACTTGTCCCTTCCTCAAGTGTTAGCCTTGAAACAGGTTTTATATAATGGTTGTTTCTCACACAATCACACAAGTTGAGCACTTTTATTAAAATATCATTCAGTGTTTTATCTGATATTTGCACCATACTGTCTTTCCAGTGCATTTCTATGCATATGGAGTTTCTCCTTCTCTTTGGAACGTTTTATAATAGATAGATAGATTTATAGATATATGGAAAAACTAGATAGATTTAATCATAGATAGATTTAAAGATAGATAGATAGATAGATAGATAGATAGATAGATAGATGTGAAACAGATATATAATATCCCACCCCTTATATATTGTAAGTGTGGCACCCTGCGGTACAGGTAGCTACATGAACACCTAGGCCATGGAGGGATTTCCACAACAGGTAACCTACACACTCAACACCTTCCACCCCAGGCCTGTAGGGGGAGCTCCACTTGCTGCCTTTAAGAAAGATCCCCTATAAATACTGGTGCTGGGGGTGGAGTTAGCTAGTTCAGCATGGAGCAGTACTGAGGAAGATGACCTGGTGTCGGAGCCATGCTAGGCCCGAGCCAGAGTACTGCCTTAGCTAGTGTCAGGAACCCGAGAGTGAGGGTCGAAGGCAAGGCAAGGAAGTAACAAAGACCAGAGCAGATTGGGGGCAGAGGAGCCATACCGGCTCACCCCAGGAAGCAACCCAGACAATGGAGGCGGAGTCTGCTAAGGAGCAGCTAGCCCAGCAGAGAACACTGTTTTTCCGCAGAGATTCCAGTCTCCCGGACCCCTGTAACAGCAACCAAACCGAGGGCCAGGACCCGAAGAAATCCCCTGAGGTAGCGGCAATCCAGAGAAGGTTCTCACCAACTACTACAGGAGGGAAAGATGTACAGGAGGCCAGACCAGGTTCTAAGCAGGTCAGGGCTTCAAGACAAAGTAGAACAGGAACGAGGAAGCCTTATAAATCACTTACTGTGGAAATCCAAAGTGCTTCCAACACCACCTAGAGTATACCCTGATCCTGTCCCGTCCAGAGACTGTAAATACTGCCCGGCTGCAGAGCCATAACCCTGTACCCACGCTCGCTTCCCTCATCACTGCCCCAGGGGCCCGGCGCCACCTACGGGGCACCACAACACCCAGCATCCCATCCATCAACCCTGGAGGTCTGTCGCAGCGCTGGTGCCTTCACCAGACTCCGTAGGTGGCGTCACAATATCTTCAATCAAGATCCCTGTAAATAATTTCCCCTTTTTCAAAAGGCATCGCAAGACACGGTCTCGGGCATTGGCCACCTGTGACATCCCCATAATCAACGCTCTAGATCCGAGTACCCCCTGCCTGCAGGCGACACATAAGCTTGCACCCTTTAGTGCCTTTCATGTTGAACTAAAGGATGTTTTAACCTTGCATTTAGCTAAATAGAAATACCGTATATACTCGCGTATAAGCCGAGTTTTTCAGCCCAAAAATTGGGCTGAAAAGTCCCCTCCTCGGCTTATACGCGAGTCACTGTATACACTGTATACAGTATACAGGCCTCCCGCCCCCATCAGTATACAGGGCCCCCCCTTACTGCCGCAATCCTGTAAAAGAATACATTATTATACTTATCCCTGCCGCTGTCCCGCTGCCGCTGTCCCGCTGCCGCTATCGCGCTCCTCCGGCTTCATCCGGCTTCTTCCAGCTTCCTCCTCCGGTGGGCACAGGCAATGACGTCATTGTCTGTGCGACAGAGAAGAAAGCCGGAGGACGCTGGATGAAGCCAGAGGAGCGCGATAGCGGCGGCGGGACAGCGGCAGCGCGACAGCGGCAGGGATAAGTATGATAATGTATTCTTTTACAGGATTGCGGCAGTAAGGGGGGGCCTGTATATACCACTGGGGCTGCTGCTGTATACTACCAATGGGGCTGCTGCTGTATATTACCACTGGGGCTGCTGTATATACCTCTGGGGCTGCTGTATACTACCACTGGGGCTGCTGCTGTATATACCACTGGGGCTGCTGCTGTATACTACCACTGGGGCTGCTGTATACTACCACTGGGGCTGCTGTATATACCTCTGGGGCTGCTGTATACTAC
>JARQOC010000003.1:265762250-265836606 GCA_033576535.1 Allobates femoralis
CTGACCTGCTCTCATACCTTTCCAGACCAGGCATTACATGCTATATTAAAATAAGAGGACTCCATCTATTCTTATACACCTGCGTGCTACATACTGTAAAGATACTCATTCCTGGACTCCCTTTTAAGTGGTGACTATGCCTGACTAAGCTACCTTCACATGTAGGCAAAGGGAGACCCAATTACAGATATTTTTGACAAAATCCAAAAGTGCAAAAGTCGAATATGGGTAAATCTGGTGTGAAAACCCCTCTGGTATCATCTAAGTCCACTTAATCTGTATCTCAAGCCGATGTGGATAAATCCTGAAAAAAACAGGCAGACCTCCAAGACTTTATCAAGCATCCCAAACATATTGACCCACAACTAGAGGACGACTCAGACTCCGACCCTGAGAGTGACTCTGACACGGGGGGAGTTGCGAGGGATACTTTGGTGACTCGCTCATTCAAGAAGAGGATCTTGTCAAAGGCATTAGAACCAAAGAATTGGCTGAGATCAAACATGACTTATCACAACAGGGCCATAGATTAGAGGCAGTGGAACGAAATCAAGCGGCCATGACACACCATACTAATAATCTGCTTGACTTGATTACACATGAAAACCAGCTGCATGCCATCCATTCCACGCTAGAGGATCATAAGAATTGTGAGCATAGAAACAATATACGCATTAAAGGCCTTCCGGAATCCGTTGCCTACGAGGCCCTAGCCACAGCAGCAAAGGACATTTTTCTGCACCCCCAAACCAAATCAAAGTGAACCTCCGTGAGATGTTCTTTGTCGCTTCCTGGACTTCAGAACGAAAGACCAGGTTCTACACAGAGCCCGAGAAACAGAGGAATTGTCTATGAGGACTCACAGTTAAAACAATTTAAAGATATGTCTGCCATAACTCTAAAAAAAGAGAAGGATTCTCAAACCTTTTACTAATGCCCTAATACAAAAGGTCACCGTTTTAGATGACTGTTTCCTTTTGGAATCTATAACCGCAGGAGAAAAGAAACTGACTGCTAGAACGTCTATTGATATTAAGGAGCCATGCAAAGCACTAGACATCACTCTAGTAGTCTACACAGATTTGGAAGCTTTTCATTCAGCATCTCCTCACCAGCCCATGCAGAACTCACTCCCGTGGCATCTTGTGGGGACACCTAAATCCCAGCGGCTAAAAAAGAAATCGGCTAAAACACCACCTTCAAAGGAAGGCATGGACATGACATGAACTAGAGTCTTCTTAACCTTCATGTCATTGGTTTTCTCCTCTTTTAATTCTGTTTCCGGGTTCACTTGACCATTTATGCTAGACATTGTCTTGGTTCAAAAAAAAAAAAGAATCATATTGCATATTCATGCTCGACACTCCATGTCGACTAACAACCTCCACCCATCCCCTCTGTCCCATACTCCCCCCTTCTCCTTGCCTCATACTCCTCCCCTCCCCCCCTCCTTAACTTACATTCCCCCTCCACTACCCCTACCCACCACCCCCCTACCCCTCTTCTCCCCTGCCCCACTGATACTACATTTGTAATACTTTCCTGACTATAGGACTATGCAGTTATTCCTCCCTAATAGCCAACATGACTGTGGAGCTATTTGTTAAACATGCTTTGTTGTGATATATCGAACTTGTTACTAACGTTATCTTCTCTTATTTCACTTTCTTATCTTTCCTTTCTCTCTTCCCTATTCTGTCCCCAATATCACCCACCACCCCTGGCATGATGACGCACCTGGGATACCAACAAACGTCTCGTCCGCACTCCCAATCTACTTACCCCATGGATGGATCCTCAAAATAAGGTATATACTATTGCCACTTTTAATGCAAATGGGTTGATCTCTCCAGTAGCTAGATGGCACGTTAGATTTACTCAAAAAAAAGAGAGCTGATATCTTATTAATACAGGAAACACACTTTAAACCTACAAAACTCCCCAATTTTGAATGGGCCCACTACGATACATGGTTCTATGCTACCTCCACACAAACTGGATCAAGAGGTGTCTCAAAAGCAGTAGCGAGAGGAGTCCCCTTTCAGGTCAGAGGAACACTCATTGACACGAACGGACGATTTATCTTTATTAAAGGCCTCTTAGCCAGCAATCTTGTCCCAATTTGAAGTTTATAAGCCCCAACAAAAATCTTTTGAAATGGCTGCTGTCGACCTTGAGAAAAATTGGAGACTTCCGAGAGGGCACCTTTATAGTAATTTCCGGCGCTGTTATGTTGATACACCCTTTGGGTGTATGGAAGGACCTCACGCTGTGCATTGTGTTATTTACAACTCGCACATGGGCAATGCGCAGCGTGAGGTCAGTCCAAAGGGTGTATTGACGTCACAGCGCCGGAAATGACGTGATTTGCGTCATTCTGGCCAAGCCCCCCCAGCGATCCGACACAGGATCATCAACATTGATTTTCACGCCCATTGGAGCGTGAAAAACAACTGTGGAGGTGGCGATAAGGAACCAGAGGGAACGCCTTTTGTGACTCCTCCGGGCAGCAGAAGCCTCAGATTTGCCAGGTAATAAATGTGATTATTCCACTTTATATGATCTCTAAAGGGAAAGAGAGGGATAGCTTGAAACCTTAAAGGAAGGTGCAGGGGCAAGTTTTTAGAGGCTGGGGACCGATTTGGAGGGGTCAGGTTCCCTTTACGTTAGGTGAGACACACCACAAAACGGCCGCCTTCTCTGATGATTTACTGGTTCTGATATCCAATCCTCTCAGAAATTTCCCTGCCTTGATGCAGATTCTTGATTATAGTACACTCACCAATGTCAAGGTAAACACGTCAAAATCAGAGGCATTGTATCTGAACGTACCCTCATAAACTTTATCTAAACTAAAATCACTATATGCCTTCTCATGGCCTAAAGTCATATCACTTACCTAGGAATTAAATTAAGTAGATCCCACAAAGATCTATTACTTCTTAATTCCTCCCCCCTATTGAACAAAGTAGTCGCTACCATTAAACTTAGAGAGACCCCTTCTTATCATGGACAAGACGTAAGAATTTATTCAAAAGTGTGATCTTACCTAAATTCACATACTTATTCTCTATACTTCCCATTCATATCCCTGACACCTTTCTTACAAAGGTCAACTCCCTATTTTTTACTTACATATGGAAAAGCACAAAACCCCACATAAATTCTTGCACCCTGACATTTCCAAGAGCGAGAGGCGGAATGGGTGCCCCAGATATTATTACCTACTATTATGCAGCAGTCGTATCACACACAGTCGAAATTCCCGAAACATATTATGGATCAACATAGAAAATAGATTATCAACCCACCCACTTAAACCGCTATAATTGACTTACACTAAAGGATACTTCTGCCCAACTCAAAGCAATCCTCTTACGCAAGCGATACTTGAAGTGTGGTCAAAAACTCACAAGTCTCTGGTTCCTCCCTCAACTCCCCTCCTAACACTATTTGATATCCTGGCAGGAGCAGAGAAACTAACAAACCCAAGAGAGGAACATAACCGTCGGTTGGAAAATATCTCGGTATACCAGTTGTTCACTGACGAGACACCCCTCTCGCTATCAGAACTACTAAAAATTCCGGCCTTATGAACTTTAACTTCCTCCAGTATAGTACACTACAGAATATGCTGCACAAAATTCATTATAGTTCATATCTGGCACATAAGCCCACACCATACGAGGTTATTTGTGCCAAAGTATCTCAACCTACTAAAGTCCTCTTTACGATCTATCAGATTCTTCTAACGAATGACCTGTGCCTGAAAAGAGCATATGTTATTGGTTGGGAGAGAGTTATGGGATATCAATTTACACCAGCACAAGTCCTTCACTACTATGCACACTCACATGGCCCAACAAAGTGTGTGAAAACCCAAGAAACTCTTTTAAAATATTGTCTATGATGTGAAGATACGAGAGGTGCAGCATCTGAAACAACGGATACTGGAAGCCTGTGCTAACATTTCTTCTGCGGTGTTGCTATCAGTGTGTCAAAAGTGGGAGGAGAGGGTTGTATTGACAATCCAACACAATGGGCAGCACTTTGAACACATTTTATAAGTGGTCATAAACGTGTAAAAAACTCATGAAACAATAAAGTTACGTTAAAACCAAGCACACCATTGTTTTTCTTGTGAAATTTCAAAACGTTTGATGTGTCACATGACCCTCTTCCCATTGAAAAAAACACAGTTGGATCAAAAATGGCCGAATTCAAAATGGCTGCCATGGTCACCACCCATCTGGAAAACTTTTCCCCTCCCATATACTAATGTGCCACAAACAGGAAGTTGATATCACCAACCATTCCCATTTTATTTAGGTGCATCCATATAAATGGCCCCCCTGTATAGTATTGTAAATATTAGTATACAAAAATAAAGGTTGTTATAAACATTAACCCCTTAAGGACCGAGTCACTTTGCAGCTTAATGACCAGACCATTTTTTGTAATTCTGACCACTCTCCCTTTATGAGGTAATATCTCTGGAACGCTTCAACGGATCCTAGCGATTATGAGAATGTTTTTTCGTGACATATTGGGCTTCATGTTAGTATTAAATTTAGGTTGATAATTTTTGCGTTTATTTGTGAAAAAATCAAAAATTTGGCAAAAAATGTAGCAATTCTCAAATTTTTAGTTTTTATTCTGCTAAACCAGAGAGTTATGTGCCACAAAATAGTTAATAAATAACATTTCCCACATGTCTACTTCACATCAGCACAATTTTGGAAGAAAAAGAAAAAATTGGTAGGACGTTATAAGGGTTCAAAGTTCATCAGCAATTATTCATTTTTCCAGCAAAATTTACAAAACCATTTTTTTTTAGTGACCACATCACATTTGAAGTCCCTTTGAGGGGTGTACATGACAGAAAACACCCAAAAGTGACACCATTCCAAAAACTGCACCCCTCAAGCTACTCAAAACTACATTCAAGAAGATTATTAACCCTTCAGGTGCTTCACAGGAACTAAAATAAAGTTGAAGGAAAAAATGGACATTTTAATTTTTGTAACAAAAATGTTCTTTTAGCCTCAATTTTTTCATTTTCACATGGGCAACAGGATAAAATGCATCCTAAAATTTGCTGGCCAATTTCTCCTGAGTACACAGATACCTCATATATGGTCATAAACTACTGTTTGGGCGCACGGCAGGGCTCAGAAGGGAAGGAGCATCATTTGAATTTTAGAGCCAATTTTCTGTTCAAAAAGTGAAATGGCGCTCCTTCTCTTCTGAGCCCTGCCGTGCGCCCAAACAGTGGTTTATGACCACATATAAGGTGTTGGTGTGCTCAGGAGAAATTGCCCAACAAATTTTGGGATGTATTTTATCCCTTTGCCCATCTGAAACTGAAAAAATGTAGGCAAAGATAAATTTTTGGTGAAAAAAAAGTGTTTTTCATTTTTATCGATAAATTTGTGAAGCATCTGGGGGTTCAAAGTGCTCACTATGCATCTAGGTACGTTCCTTAGGGGGTCTAGTTTCCAAAATGGGGTCATTTGTGGGGGAGCTCTAATGTGGAGACACACGGGGACCCTCCATACGCGATATGGTGTCCGCTAAAATTTGAATGGAAAATGAGCTCAAATTGTTAGCGGACACCATGTTATGTGTGGAGGGTCCCTGTGTGTCTCCACATTGGAGCTCCCCCACAAGTGACCCCATTTTGGAAACTAGACCCCCAAAGGAACGTATCTAGATGCATAGTGAGAACTTAGAACCCCCAGATGCTTCAGAAATTCATCTGTAAAATGAAAAAGCACTTTTTTTTCCACAAATAATTTATTTTTTCATTATTACGGATCAATTTGTGAAGCATCTGGGGGTTCAAAGTGCTCACTATGCATCTAGATACAATCCTTTGGGGGTCTAGTTTCCAAAATGGGGTCATTTATGGGGGAGCTCTAATGTGGAGACACACAGGGACCCTCCCAAAGCGACATGGTGTCCGCTAACAATTTGAGCTCATTATCCATTCAAATTGTTAGCGGACACCATGTCGCGTTGGGAGGGTCCCCGTGTGTCTCCACATTGGAGCTCCCCCATAAGTGACCCCATTTTGAACACTAGACCCCCCAAGGAATGGATCTAGATGCATAGTGAGCACTTTGAACCCCCGGGTGCTTCACAAATTGATCCGTAATGAAAAAATAAACTTTTTGTGGAAAAAAAAAGTGCTTTCTCATTTTTATGGTGTTAGCGGACACCATGTCACGTTTGGAGGGTCCCTGTGTGTTTCCACATTGGAGCTCCCCCACAAGTGACCCCATTTTGAAAACTAGATCCCCAAAGGAACGTATCTAGATGCATAGTGAGCACTTTGAACCCCCAGATACTTCAGAAATTCATCTGTAAAAATGAAAAAGCACTTTTTTTTCCACAAATAATTTCTTTTTTTCATTATTACAGATCAATTTGTGAAGCATCTGGGGGTTCAAAGTGCTCACTATGCATTTAGATATAATCCTTTGGGGGTCTAGTTTCCAAAATGGGGTCAATTGTGGGGTAGCTCCAATGTGGAGACACAGGGGCTCTCCATAAGCAACATGGTGTCCACTAACAATTGGAATTGTTAGCGGACACCTTGTAGGATATGAAGAGCCCCTATGTGCCTAAACATTGGAGCTCCCCCACAAGTGACCCCATTTTGGAAACTAGACCACTCAAGGAACGTATCTAGATGCATAGTGAGCACTTTGAACCCCCAGGCGCTTCACAAATTGATCTGTAAAAATGAAAAAAGAAACTTTTTGTGGAAAAAAAAGTGCTTTTTCATTTTTATGGAAGAATTTGTGAAGCATCTGGGGGTTCAAAGTGATCACTATGCATCTAGATACGTTCCTTCGGGGGTCTAGTTTCCAAAATGGGGTCACTTGTGGGGGATCTCCAATGTTCAGGCACACAGGGAGGGGCTCTCCATACCCGACATGGTTTCCGCTAACAATTGGAGCTAATTTTCCATTGAAATTGTTATCGGACACCATGTCGCATATGGAGACCCGTGTGCCACCAACACAAGGGCAACTGGAAGAGTTGGGGTACAGCACCAGAAAATGCCGCCTCTAATGAATGCGCTATTTTCTTGGGTGGCTGTGGGTTGAAATTTGCAGCGTGGGGGACCCACACCATTTGGATCTCTGCGCGCTGAGGATTCCAGTCAGCCAGCTACCAAGTTGTACATGGCTGGCTACAAAAAGTACAGCGAAGGCCTTTTTTTTATCTCTAGAACTAATTCTAGGAAAAAAAATGACGTGGGGCTCCGCCATATTTTTGGTCCAGCCAGGTACTACTTGGCAGCTACAGACTGGCAGCAACCCCCAGCTGCCTCGTTGTACCTGGCTGCAACCAAAAATACAGCAAAGCCCTTTTTTTATTATTTCTAGAACTAATTCTAGAAAAAAAAATGACGTGGGGCTCCGCCATATTTTTGGTCCAGCCAGGTACAACTTGGCAGCTACAGACTGCCAACAACCCCCAGCTGCCTTGTTGTACCTGGCTGCTACCAAAAATACAGCGAAGCCCATTTTTTTTTATTTCTAGAACTAATTCTAGAAAAAAAAATGACGTAGGGCTCCGCCATATTTTTGGTCCAGCCAGGTACTACTTGGCAGCTACAGACTGGCAGCAACCCCCAGCTGCCTCGTTGTACCTGGCTGCAACCAAAAATACAGCAAAGCCCTTTTTTTATTATTTCTAGAACTAATTCTAGAAAAAAAAATGACGTGGGGCTCCGCCATATTTTTGGTCCAGCCAGGTACAACTTGGCAGCTACAGACTGCCAACAACCCCCAGCTGCCTTGTTGTACCTGGCTGCTACCAAAAATACAGCGAAGCCCATTTTTTTTTATTTCTAGAACTAATTCTAGAAAAAAAAATGACGTAGGGCTCCGCCATATTTTTGGCCCAGCCAGGTACAACTAGGCAGCTGGGGGCTGGAATCCTCAGCATGGAAAGGCCCAAGCGTTCTGGGCCCCCCATGCTGCGAATTGCAGCCCGCAGCCGCCCCAGAAAATGGCGCATTCATTGAAGCGCCATTTTCTGGTGCTGTACCCATGCTCTTCCAGTTGCCCTGGTGCCGGTGGCAAACTGGGTAATAAAGGGGTTAATGCCACCTTTTTATTGGAAGCTGGCACTAAGCCCGAGATTCATAATATAGGGCCAATGTTAGACCCGCCATTAGGAATCTCTGGTAAATAGTCAGAAAATACACACAGAGAAAAATCTTTTTATTTGAAAAAAATAACTCAAACAAAATTTGGACTCCATCTTTATTATAAATATCCGACGTAGTCCACAACGAAGGTCCCACGACGTTCGATCGCCTCCGACGTAGTCCACAACGAAGGTCCCACGTAGAGATGGGCGAATCCTAAATTACTCGGACTCGCTAGACTGTAACGAGTCTGAGTCCAGGACTCGCTACTCGTTGCGAGTCTAGCGAGTCCAATTATTCTTTTAAAGCCAGCAGCAAAAAGCCGCTGGCTTTTAAATAATAATAATAAAAAAAAAAAAAAAAGATTGAAGGGGGGAGGGGGGAAGGGGGGGTCAGGGGGGGTGAGGGGGGAGAGGGGGGGGTGCACCGGCCCGGCCGGCTACTTACCCCTGCCTCCGCCGCCGCTGCCGCCTCAGCCGCAGACTCGCTCCCCGAGTCTCTCTGCTTCTGTTTCCGGAGATTCCCGAATGGTGACAGGAGCAGTGAATAAATTAACTTGCGTCACTGCTCGGGAATCTCCGGAGCAGAGCGAGTCTGGCTGACAGCAGAGTTCAGCTCAGGTCCTAATGCCCTGAGCTGAACTCTGACTGTTTAGTCAGTTCTCAGCTCTGCTACATCCCTGTCTGTCTAAGCACAGACAGGGAAGTAGCAGAGCTGAGATTGCGTTTTGGACTACGTCGGACGGAAGAGGATTTTTAAAATAAAGATGGAGTCCCTAATGGCTTTTTTGTTTTATTTTTAATAAAAAATTTTCTCTGTGTTTTTTTTTTTATATTGAGTACTGGAAATTCATGGCGGTCATGTCTAATATTGGCGTGACCGCCATAAATTTCGGGCTTAGGGCCAGCTGATAATACAAAGCTGGCCCTAACCCCTTAATTACCCAGTGAGCCATTGCCACCAGGGCCACTGGAAGAGCGGGGTTCAGCGCCAGAGGATGGCGCTTCAATGAACGCGCCATCTTCTGGGGCGGCTGCGGGCTGCAATTTGCAGCGGGGGTGCCCAGACAGCTTGGGCATCCCTGCGCTGCGGATTCCAGCCCCCAGCTGCTTAGCTGTACCTGGCTAGACATAGAAATTGCGCGGAGCCCCACGCATTTTTTTTTTAATTATTTCATGAAATTCATGAAATAATAAAAAAAAAGGGCTCGCCTATATTCTTGTGTCCGGCCAGGTACAAATAGGCACCTGGGGGTCGGGGGCAGCCCGTCGCTGCCTGCTGGATCTGGCTGGTTCCAGAAATACGGCGAAGCCCACGTGAAATTTTTCTGAAAAATCCATAAAACAATCCTAAAAAAGGGACTGCCTCTTTATTAACCCCTCCACCATGGTCGAGGGGTTAGTAAAGATGCAATCCTTTTTTAGGATTGTTTTATAGATTTTTCAAAAAAAAAAATTACGTGGGCTTCGCCGTATTTTTGTAACTAGCCGGATCCAGCAGGCAGCGACGAGCTGCCCCCAACCCCCAGGTGCCTATTTGTACCTGGCCGGACACAAGAATATAGGCGAGCCCTTTTTTTTATTATTTCATGAATTTCATGAAATAATAAAAAAAAAAATGCGTGGGGCTCCGCGCAATTTCTATGTCTAGCCAGGTACAGCTAAGCAGCTGGGGGCTGGAATCCGCAGCGCAGGGATGCCCAAGCTTTCTGGGCACCCCCCGCTGCAAATTGCAGCCCGCAGCCGCCCCAGAAGATGGCGCATTCATTGAAGCGCCATCTTCTGGCGCTGAACCCCGCTCTTCCAGCGGCCCTGGTGGCATTGGCACGCTGGGTAATAAAGAGGTTAGGGCCAGCTTTGTATTATCAGCTGGCCCTAAGCCCGAAATTTATGGCGGTCACGCCAATATTAGACATGACCGCCATGAATTTCCAGTACTCAATATAAAAAAAAAACACAACACAGAGAAAAATTTTTTATTAAAAATAAAACAAAAAAGACATTAGAGACGCCATCTTTACTCCAAAAATCCTCTTCCGTCCGACGTAGTCCAAAAACGACATCTTCACTGCCACAACCCTGTGCATACATATACATATCTATGCACAGGGAGTGAGCAGACTGAGAACTATCTCAGCTCTGCTACATCTCTGTGTAGGCGGGCTCTAGGACCCTGGAGCTGCCGCAGCCAGCAAGTCCCAGAGCCCAGCACAGAACACATAGCAGAAGCCGGAAGAGAGGTAAGGAGCATTTCTCCCCCCTCTCTTCCTTCGCTCCCTGCGGACTCGTTACTGACTGCGAGTCATCCCTGAGATTACTCGCAGTGTAACGAGTCGGGCGAATCCCTTACTACTCGGCGAGTACCGAGTAGTAACGAGTAGATTCGCCCATCCCTAGTCCCACGACACTCGATCGCCTCTGCTCAATCCAGAGACTACAGCAAGGGATCAAGTGTCCTCTTCCTACAGTCTCGGGGGTCAGAGTTATGGTGCACTGTATGACAATGATCTTTTATACAGTGCACCATGACTATGATCCCAGAGACTATAACAAGAGGACACTTGATCCCTTCCATCCACCTACGCACCCATCATCAACGCACGCACACAACCATGCACGCAAATCCAAGCACGCACATCCACGCATGCACATCCATGCACGCTGACATCCACGCATGCACACATCCACGCACGCACACATCCACGCACACATCCACACACGCATGCTGACATCCACGCACATCCACACCTGCACATCCATGCACACACATCCCCGCACGCACGATGACATCCACGCACGCATATCCACATCCACACACACATCCACGCACGCACACATCCACGCACGCATATCCACGCACGCACGCTGACATTCACGCACGCTGACATCCACGCACGCACATCCACGCACATCCACACACACATCCACGCATGCACACATCCACGCACGCACATCCACATCCACGCACACATCCACGCACACATACTGACATCCACGCACATCCACACACACATCCACGCACACATCCACGCACATCCACGCACATCCACGCACACATCCACGTATGCACACATCCACGCATGCACACATCCACGCACCCACACATCCACACACGCACATCCACGCACCCACATCCACGCACGCTGACATTGACGCACGCTTACATCCACGCACGCATGCTGACATCCATGCACGCACATCCACATCCATGCACACATCCACACACACACATCCACGCACGCACACATCCCTGCACGCACGCTGACATCCATGTATGCACACATCCACGTACGCATACATCCAAGCACACACACATCCATGCACGCATGCTGACATCCTCGCACATCCACACCTGCACATCCACGCACATCCCCGCACGCATGCTGACATCCACGCACGCACATCCACATCCACACACACATCCATGCACGCACACATCCACGCACATCCACGCACGCACACTGACATTCACGCACACTGACATCCACGTACACCCATTCACATCCACGCACACATCCACGCACACGTCAATGCATACATGTTGACATCCATGCACATCCACATCCACGCACATCCACGCACACATCCACGTACGCACACATCCATGCACGCACATCCACGCATGCACATCCATGCACGCTGACATTCACGCACGCTGACATCCACGCATGCATGCTGACATCCACGCACACACATCCACGCACATCCACACACACATCCACACACGCACATCCACGCACACACACATCCCCGCACACACGCTGACATCCACGCACGCACACATCCACGCACATCCACGCACGCACGCTGACATTCACGCACGCTGACATCCACGCACGCTGACATCCACGCACGCACATCCACATCCACGCACATCCACACACACATCCACGCGCGCACACATCCACGCACGCACATCCACATCCACGCATGCATCCACGCACACACACATCCACGCACGCATGCTGACATCCACGCACATCCACACCTGCACATCCACACACACACATCCCCGCACGCACGATGACATCCACGCACGCATATCCACACCCACGCACACATCCACGCACGCACACATCCACAGCACGCACATCCACGCACGCACGCTGACATCCACGCACGCTGACATCCACGCATGCACATCCACATCCATGCACATCCACACACACATCCACGCACGCACAATCCACGCACGCACATCCACGCACACATCCACGCACACATGCTGACATCCACGCACATCCACACACACATCCACGCACACATCCACGCACATCCACGCACACATCCACGTATGCACACATCCACGCACGCACACATCCACGCACGCACACATCCACACACGCACATCCACGCACGCTGACATTCACGCACGCTTACATCCACGCATGCATGCTGACATCCATGCACGCACATCCTCATCCATACACACATCCACACACGCACATCCACGCACGCACACATCCCCGCACGCACGCTGACATCCACGTATGCACACATCCACGCACGCACACATCCACGCACGCACACATCCATGCACGCATGCTGACATCCACGCACATCCACACCTGCACATCCACGCACGCACACATCCCCGCACACATGCTGACATCCACGCACGCACATCCACATCCACGCACACATCCATGCATGCACACATCCACACACATCCACGCACGCACACTGACATTCACGTACGCTGACATCCACGCACGCTGATATCCACGCACATCCACATCCACGCACACATCAATGCACACATGTTGACATCCACGCACATCCACGTACGCACACATCCATGCACGCACATCCACGCACGCACATCCATGCACGCTGACATTCACGCACGCTGACATCCACGCATGCATGCTGACATCCACGCACGCACATCCACGCACATCCACACACACATCCACACACGCACATCCACGCACACACATCCCCGCACACACGCTGACATCCACGCACGCACACATCCATGCACGCACATCCACGCACGCAAGCTGACATTCACACACGCTGACATCCATGCACGCTGACATCCACGCACATCCACACACACATCCACGCACGCACACATCCACGCACGCACACACATCCCCGCACGCATGCTGACATCCACGCACGCACACATCCATGCACGCACATCCACGCACGCACGCTGACATTCACACACGCTGACATCCATGCACGCTGACATCCACGCATGCACATCCACATACACGCACATCCACACACACATCCACGCACGCACACATCCATGCACGCACATCCACACCCACGCACACATCCACGCACACATCAACGCACGCACACATCCATGCACGCACATCCACGCACGCACGCTGACATCCACTCATGCTGACATGCACGCACGCATGCTGACATCCACGCACGCACATCCATGCACGCACATCCACGCACGCTGACATTCATGCACGCTGACATTCATGCACGCTGACATCCACGCACACATCCACACACGCTGACATCCACACACGCACATCCACGTACGCACACATCCACGCACGCATATCCACGCACATTATTATTATTATTAATTTATATAGCACCATTATATTCCATGGCGCTTTACATGTTAAAAGGGCAGACTAGGACAAGTAACATAGTAGAAATACAAGTAACAATAAATGGTGACAATTCAGTTGTACAGAAACAAGAGGGGAGAAATCCTGTCCACAAAGGCTCACAGTCTACGAGGGGCGGGTGGGGATACAGTAGGAGGGGGAAATTCCAGTCATGAGGCAGTGTGGTGGACCGGGTCTTATTGCAGGTGGTAGGTTTGGCGGAACAGGTGGGTCTTCAGGCTTCTTTTGAAGGTTCCCAGGGTAGGAGAATGTCTGATGTGTTGGGGCAGTGAGTTCCAGAGTCTGGGTGAAGCACGGGAGAAATCCTGTATGCGGTTGTGCGAAGAGGAGATGAGGGGGGAGTAGAGGAGAAGCTCTTGGGAGGATCGCAGGTTGCGTGAGGGTAGGTAACGGGAGACCATGTCAGAGATGTATGGAGGGGACAGATTGTGAATGGCTTTGTATGTCATAGTTAATATTTTAAACCGGGATCTCTGGGAAGCAGGGAGCCAATGAAGGGCTTGGCAGAGGGGGGAGACAGGGGAGTAGCGGGGAGACAGATGGATTAGGCGGGCAGCGGAGTTCAAGATAGATTGGAGAGGTGCAAGGGAGGTATTAGGGAGGCCGGCGAGCAGGAGGTTGCAGTAATCGAGGCGGGAAATGATGAGAGCGTGAATAAGGGTTTTAGCAGTGTCGTGGTCAAGGAAAGTGCGAATCCTATAGATGTTTTTGAGCTGGAGTCAGCAGGATGTGGCGAGGGCCTGGATGTGGGGCTTGAAGGAGAGGGAAGAGTCAAGGGTAACCCCGAGGCACTTGGCATGGGGGACTGGAGAGAGAGAGCAGTCGTTGACGACGATGGATAGGTCAGGTAGTGAGGGGGAGCGTCTTGGGGGAAGACTATGAACTCGGTTTTGTCCATGTTCAGCTTAAGGAAGCGAGCAGAGAAGAAGGATGAGATGGCGGACAGGCAGTGTGGAATTTTGGATAGAGTGGAGGCGATGTCAGGACCAGACAGGTAGATTTGGGTGTCGTCGGCGTAGAGGTGATATTGGAGGCCATGGGACTCAATGAGTTGCCCTAGACCGAGAGTGTAGATTGAGAACAGTAATGGTCCAAGAACCGAGCCCTGGGGGCCCCGACAGATAAGGGGTAGGGCGAGGAGGATGTGTGGGAGTGGGTGACGCTGAAGGCGGGCCGTTAAGTATGAGGAGATCCAAGAGAGGGCAAGGTCCGTGATGCCAAGAGATTCCAGGATCTGTAGTAGAAGGGAGTGGTCAACAGTGTCGAAGGCGGCTGACAGGTCGAGGAGGAGGAGAACAGAGTAGTGGCGCTTGCTTTTGGCAGTCAGTAGGTCATTTGTGACTTTGGTCAGGGCTGTTTCAGTGGAGTGGAGGGGTCGGAAGCCAGATTGCAGGCGGTCAAAAAAGGAGCAGGAGGAGAGGTGAGAGGACAGCTCAGAGTGGACATGCTGTTCAAGTAGTTTAGAGGCGAAAGGGAGGAGAGATATAGGGCAGTAGTTGGAGACAGTTGTGGGATCGAGGGAGGGTTTTTTGAGGATGGGTGTGATCAAGGTGTGTTTGAAGGCTGAGGGGAAGGTGCCAGTGGTAAGTGATAGGTTGAAAAGATAAGTTAGGGCTGGGATGATAACGGAGGTGAGATTGGGAATGAGGTGGGATGGGAGTGGGTCGTGGGCACTGGTGGTGAGGTGTGATATTGACAGCATGGAGGAGAGCTGGTCTTCAGTTATAGGGGGGAAGCAGTTGATGGAAGTAGAGGGCCGTATAGGTGAAAGGGGAGGCTGTGGGGACAGTGGATCAAATCTGTCTCTGATTCTGTCAATCTTTTCTTTGAAGAAGGAGGCAAAGTCTTCTGCAGAGATAAGGGGAGAGGGAGGGGGAGCAGGCGGGCGGAGTAAGGAATTGAAGGTTTTGAAAAGTTGCTTGGGATTGTGGGACAGGGAGGTAATTAGGGATAAGAAGAAGGTTTGTTTGGCGGTGACAAGTGCAGTCTTGAAGGCGATGAGGGACTGTTTGAACAGTGCAAAACATCCACGCACGCACACATCCATCCATTCACCCATCCATCCACCCATCCATCCATCCATCCACCCATCCATCCATCCACACATCCATCTATTCATTCATTCATTCATTCATACTTACCCACTGATGAGGAGGATGAGTCCCTGAGAAGAGGAGGGGCCACACCGGAGACTGCAGAGGAGGCCGACGGTGCGGGCGGGTGCACAGCGCGTGCAGCCCGCCGGACCGGAATAGGTGAGCGGGGCTGGGAAGTGGGTACAAGCAGGGGGGTGGGTACGAGCAGAGGGGAGGGAGCCGTGCAGCTTGACCGGTGGGCGCATGAGCCCGCCGGCAGAAAAACTTTAGAAGGAGGAGGGCGGGTGGATGGCGAGGTCCGGTATGGGGGGTGCAGGCCGGACACAGGCGGGGCTGGACACAGGGGTGGCTGGACAGGACACAGGGGGGATGGACACAGGGGGGCTGGACAGGACACAGGGGGGACTGGATGGAGCGGGGACAGGACACAGGGGAGCATTAGATAATGGCCGGCGGGTGTGGTGCAGCCCGCCGGCAGATAAGTATGATTGGGAGGGGGGTGAAGGGGTTAACAAGGGTCCCCACACCTCTGCCCCTGACCCTTAGCTGTCACTGACAGCTATTATATTTGAGCTGTCACTGTTTGTTTAGAAGCAGTGACAGTTCAAAGCCATGACGAGTTTAGCCGTCATGATACGGGAGCTGACATCTTTTCATGACGGCTAAACCCATCATTGGTCGTAATGGGGTTAAATAAAATTAAACCTAACTATTTTGGTGAGATCGACTAACCATATAATGAGTATGTATATGTGTTTCCCAACTCTTCCCAATAAGGATACATTCAGACCATGCATTTTCTGATCTGTTTTTTGCAGTGCACTACAGAAAACAGATCACTCAAATGACATCCCAGCAAAGTCTATGGGTTTTCATTTTTGCCATTCAGACTGTGCCCTTCTAAAGTGATCAGTTTTTTCACTTTAGGAGAGCTCCGTTTTGTAAAATCACATGTCAGTTTCTGTAATGTTTTTGTCCTGCATTTTTCCCATAGGAGCCCTTCAAAATGGGGGAAAAAATGCAGCAGTCAAAAACGGATCAAAAATGCGTCCAAAAATGGATCCTTTTTTTGATGCGTCTTTTTTTGATAGCTCCTCTTTTGCAGCTAAAAATGCAGCAGAACAGAAGAAAAAAAATGCACTGTCTGAATGTAGCCTGACAGTGGTTGAGAGAAAGAAAAGTTAACCATGTTGGATTTCAACAATTCTCCAAATCTTTATTTTTGTTGGAGATAAGCTGCTGCAAAAATGTCATGGCTAAGGGTATGTGCTCACAATCCCGAGGAGCTGCGTGTTGGACGCAGCTCCTCCGGACCTGAGTGAAGCCATGGGTGGCCGCAGGGAGACCGCAGCCGCCCTGTACTCACCATGTGCGGCGGGTGCAGTGCAGCTTGTCCCTGCAGTCTCTCTGTGGCAGCCGCTTCCGACTCCGCAGTATGAAATAAACATGCTGCGGAGGAGCGGACTCCCGGCAACCCGCACCACAACTCCAAACATGCTGCAGGTGGGTTAAGCATAGTGAGGATGGGATTTCTTGAAATCCCATCCACTATGCTTGTACTCTACTATGCAGCATTTTGGACGTCCAAAACGCTGCGTATACTGATCGTGTGCACACACCCTTACTTCCCTAATAACAGCACATTTATACTTAGTCAAGCTGAGAATTACATAAAACCGTGAAAATGCAGTCTGCAGGCAGAGCAGAGCAGATTAATATGTCATTTTGTGAAAAAGATTGAGTATAACCTCTGTTAATCTTATTGAGAATGAGAGAGAAAAGAAAAATGGAGAGAGAAGAGAGAAAAAGAGAGAGAGAGGTCTGCATTTTGTGGGATTTTTGGCATAGTGAGCAATCATATCAGTGATTGACAGGTGTCTGCCTGCACTCTTATACAATAAAAACTGTCAGTCACTGATAGGACTGGCCCACTAGGACAAAAATAATTTAATATAAAACTATATATAAAGCCACTTAGCTCCCCCTGACCTATAACTTTGTGCATCCAGATTGTATTGTATTTTCATGGTGATAAATTCCCTTTCACCCCTTGATGGCCGCTTTACACGTCCCGATGTCGTTCCGATATTGGATTCAATGGCACGGGAGCGCGCACATTTTTGGCACTAGTCCAAGAGCGCATAGGAGATGTTACACAGGGAGATATCGGCAGGCACCGCAACTGCGATGTATACGCACCCTCGTACAAACGACCCAGGGAACGACCATTTAACATGGGAGAGAATAGGGGAAGTTGTGCTCCAAATCGTTGTTGGGCTGTCACACAGCACGATCCTGCCAGATCGTCCATCCAATATCGGGCAGTTGGAGAGCCTGCACAATTTCCCAATGATATCGTTTTGGCATCGTTCTTGCATCGCATTGCTCATTTACACCACACAACGCACGAACGATATTGGCACCAACGCACGAACCACGTGACTTTTTATCGTTGTTGGACAACGATATCAGGACGTGTAAAACGGCCATTAGTCCCAGCCTGTCTTGGCCGTAATGACCAGGCCATTTTTTGTAATTCAGGGTCACTTTGTGAAGTTATAACTCTGAAGCTCTTCAACGGATTTGTGACATATTGGACTTTATGTTAGTGGTAAATTTAGGACAATTACTTTTGCGTTTATTTGTAAAAAAAATTAAAAATGTGGCAAAAAATTCGCAGTTTTCTAATTTTTAATTTTATTCTGTTACACCATAGAGTTATGTCACACAAAATAGTTAATAAACACATTTGCCACATGTTTACTTGACATGACTGTTTTTTAGTGACATATTGGACTACATGACAGTGATAAATATAAGATGATAGCTTTTGCGTTTCTTTGTTAAAAAAATTCAAATTTGGTGAAAATTTTTAAAAATTTTGCAATTTTCAAACTATGAATTTTTATACCGTTAAATTAGAGAGTAGGGTCACACAAAATAGTTGATTGGTAACATTTCCAACATGTCTACTTTACATCTGCACAATCCTTGATACAACATTTTTGTGTTAGGAAGTTAGAAGGGTTCAAAGTTTATGAACAATTTCTCATTTTTCCAACAAAATTTAAAAAGCCACTTTTCTTGGCGACCACATCACATTTGAAATGACTTTGAGGGGCCTACATGACAGAAAACACCCAAAAGTGAAATCATTTCAAAAACTGTACCCCTCAAGCTAGTGAAAACTACATTCAAGAAGATTATTAACCCTTCAGGTGCATCTCAGAAACTAAAGCAATATTGAAGGAGAAAATGGTAATGTTACTTTTCCAACAAACATGTTAATTTAGTTTCAAATACAGCATTTTCACAAAGTTAACAGCAGAAAATTAACCTAAAAATCTATAGTGCCATTTGTCCTGAGTACGCTGATATCTTAGGGTACCTTTACACGCGGCAACTTTTCTAGGAATTTCACTGGCAACTTACTGGTTGCAGTGAAATCATGGACACATTGTTCTATCTTGTTGCTGTGTACAAATGGAACAATGTCTCCATGATTTCACTGCAACCAGTAAGTTGCCAGTGAAATTCCTAGAAAAGTTGCCGCGTGTAAAGGTATCTTTACATGTGGTCGAAAACCACTGTTTGGGTGCATGACAGGACTTGGAAAAGATGAAGTGTCATTCAACTTTTTGAATGGCATATTAGCTGGATTCCTTAGCTGAGATCATGTTAGAGAGCCCCTGATGTGCCTAAACAAAAGACGTTCCCCACAAGTGAGCCCATTTTGGAAACCAGACCTTCCAAGGAATTTATGTACATTTTTGGTACGTATTTTGAACCCTCAGGTGCTTCATACATTGTGAAAATGAAAAAGTACTTTTTTTGCCACAAAAAAGTATGTTTAGGCTTCAAAATTGAACAGCCAATCACAGTAATTATAATTGTGGTGTGGCAATACCCCCCTCCACGAGGTTGAGCTCTTGTCCACTGCTTCCTAAATCACCAGGTACCAGAGCTTGATCACCATTACCACAGATACTGTGCTATGTTTTCACCAGGACATACCTATACCTCCAAAGTCAGGAACAAACTCCCCTCCATGGTGTATAGTATGCCCAAGGTCATGAAGGAGTTCATATGAGTGGGGGACTATGAAGCGTACCATAGATAAGAGCCGAACAAGCATTTAGCTAAATGTTTAGCTGTTAAATATATATGGCTATCTATATGCTCTTTAGTCCATAAAACTAGCTCAATTTTCAGATCTTCATGTATTACTTAATGCCACATTCACAAGCCTATATTTTACCAGATTTTTTTAGGTGTTTTTGTTTTATGCCCAGAACAGATAGGGTTTCAAAAGAAGTAGAATAGCTGTTATTAGGAATCTGGTTCTCTGTTGTAGTCATAACATTGCAGTCTTTATATCTATCAATAACATGCATTCTGTCCTTTCTGATGCTTAGGAAGCCCTAAAAATGACAAGGCCTTATGTAGAGTCATAACTTTGCATGAACCCAGGATGCAGGATGTGCAATAGGGTCTAATTTGATAAAAACGGTGACATGAAAGCTGAAATGAAACTGCTCACCTTAGATGGTTGTATCATAAACAATCAGTTTAAAGGCCTCTAAACTGCTGCTGCTGTATCCACAGGCCGAAGCAATAGTAGAAAAAATAGAGGAAATAATGTGAAACTGCTCTGCTGTACAACTAACCATATACCAAGGAAATTAGGTGAATCCAAGTGACTTTATTCAACACGTTTCAAGGTGCATTCCTCACCCCTTCTTCAGGATTCCCACCAATACATTCTGTTTGCAGTTATACAACTTATATACAAACTTGCATCCTGGTAGACACAGCGGATCAGATAGAATCCTTGACCAAGTCATGTGAATCTTTCTGCTTTATTCTACTTGGGATCCATTTCTTACCTTAACCTAAAGAAGACCTGTCACCAAACCAGGCATGGTGATTTAATTACAGCACTGAATGTAGCATGTCTGCTGCATCCAAGCAAGGGGTCCCCCAGCCCTTGAGCCGCCCTGTACCCCGAGATAATACACTTAGAAAACTTACATTGTGGAGCCTAATAGGAGGTGGCTTGTGGCTGGAGCCAAAGGGCAGATTCACACCCCCTACATGTTTAATCTGCCCACCGCTGCCTCCCTGATGCCAATCATTGTCTCCCTCTTCTGCAGCATAACACAGAGCTTATTTTAGTAATGGGTGCATAGCTCCGCCCCCTGCAGTGATGTCACCATTTATACCCGCCCTGCTCTATGGTTAACATGGAGCAGGGCAGGTATAAGCGGTGATGTCACTGCAGGAGGCAGCGCTAACCACCCATTACTAGAATAAGCTCTGTGTTATGCTGCAGACGAGGGAGACAATGATTGGCATCAGGGAGGCAGTGGTGGGCAGATTAAACATGCAGGGGGTTTGAATCTGCCCTTCAGCTCCAGCCTCTAGCCACCTCCTTTCTGGCTGCAGGATGTAAGTTTTCTAAGTGTATTTACTCGGGGTACAGGGAGGCTCAAAGGCTGGGGGACCCCTTGCCTGGATGCAGCAGACATGCTGCATTCAGTGCTGTAATTAGATCACCATGCCTGGTTTGGTGACAGGTCCTCTTTAAAAAACAACATCAAACATGCTTTCTGATGCTAATTGTTATTTGGAAGCACCTCATAATATTAGTGACAATGGTAAAAGATGCGGGAGCATACAGCTAAAACGTATTGGTTTCAGAATTGTAAAAATATTGAAGTGGCATTGGTGAGGAAAAATTAGGACAATATTGTTACAATATAATTCAGAGGAACAAAAATATTGTGCAATTATTAGCTAAAGAAAACTAATGTATTTAGAAATTTTCCTACAGACGTAAGAATCAAATGTATAGCATTTTTTCTAGTTTTCTTAATATAAACTAATTCGTTATACACTTAAGGGTTGTACATTGAATAAAGAACAAAAATATTGTGAATAAGCTTTGCGATTCTGCACATTTTAAAGAAATGTATTTGAATGCCTTGTGCAAATAAATACCCAATATTTATCCTTCTGTGATAGCAACTGTACACTACAAATGGGACTATGGCAAAAAGTCTATATATACAGGTGTATCTCAATCAGAGTATCATCAAAAAGTTAATTTTTCTTCAGTAATTCAATACATAAAGTGAAACGCATATATTATATAGAGTCATTACAAACAGAGTGATCTATTTCAAGTGTTTATTTCTGTTAATGTTGATGATTATGTCTTACAGCCGCTTAAAAATTCAAAGGTCATTATCTCAGAAAATAAAAGTAGGGAGGATGAAGTGTTAAAAATCACATTGCTGTATTCCACGAAACATCACAGGGTGATTATAATATTGATTTATTAGTCAGCGTGTTTCATAGCTCCCAGAAATGCCCTGAAACATGGCAATATGATATTGATTTGTCCTGAGGAAAGAAGCCAGCAAGCCCTGAAACGTGTTGACTAATAAATCAATATTATATTCACCCTTTGATGTCTTGTGGAATTCGGCATCACGGTTTTTAACCCTTCATCCTCTCTACTCTATGTGCACCACGCTGGGGGCTGCAACAGCCATGATCTGCTTTTATAGTGGTTGTGACTCTCACAACCATACAAGGTGAAGCTTCTGATACCTATTTACATAATATTTTATCTCTCAGACCCTTCATCCTCCCTACTTTAATTTTCTGAGATAAAGACCTTTGGGTTTTCATTGGCTGTAAGCCATAATCATCAACATTAACAGAAAATAAACACTTGAAATAGATCACTCTGTTTGTAATGACTCTATATAATATATGCGTTTCACTTTATGTATTGAATTACTGAAATAAATGAACTTTTTGATGATATTCTAATTTATTAAGATGCACCTGTATGTATACCGCTAACAATTAGGCGTCGTAAAGTGCATTCCGAATCAGCCCTAAAGTCTATCTTTATTCTACAATATTAATAAGTTGTATTTATAGCCACGATCACTGAAAATTAATACACTTAGAATCCATAAGTACGGTAATTATCCAAGGTACATCAAAACTGGAACACAATATTAATGTATTACAAAAAGGAAGAATAGAAGGAAAGAAAAGTCCATCTAGATACAACCAAGTCACTGCTATTTCTAATTATAATTTTATTAACCTCCTACTGAAATAAATCACAAGGGTATAGTAACATAATTACTGATTTTGCAGATAACAAACAACATATTTTAACACGGAACAAAAAAACATGTTTGTGTACTGACCTTGTGTATATTGTAACCTATTTTTATTACTATTGAGTGGATTCATTAAATGATTTTCTTTTTATTTCTGTAAAGAAGAGTTATTCAGGCTAAAATTGCCTGTACTCTATGAAGGACAAAATACTTTTTTGCTTTTATATAAATATGTAACGAGTTCAATAAACCATGTTTAACAATTGCTTGTTAAAACAAAACAAAGAAGATTAAAATCCTTCATAATTCTTTGGCCAAAAACGTTGTTTATAGATTTATTTCTTTTAGGGGGGTCATATAGTATGTGCATTTTTGTTCAATCTTAACCCCTTGACCCTCATGCAATTTTCTATTTTCCTTTTTTAGTTTTTCTCTCCCCTTCTTATAAGAACTTTAACTTTTTAATTTTTCCGTCAATATAGACATACGAGGGCTTGCAGGACAAGTTGTACTCTCAGAAGAAATCATTTATTTTACCATATAGTATACAGGAAAATAGGAACAAATTCCAAGTGCGGGGAAATTGCAAAAAAAGTGCAATTACACGTTTGTTTTTGGATTTTTTTATTCACCATGTTCACTATATGATAAAACTGATGTATCGGTATGATGCCTCAGGCCGGTATGAGTTTATAGACACCAAACATGTATACTTTTACTGTTATCTTAGTGGTGAAAAAAATTCTGAAGTTTAAAAATAAAAAGAATTGCGCTTTTGTTGCCATTTTCCACGACCCGTAGCGTTCTCATTTTTCGGGATCTGGGTCTGTGTGATGGCTTATTTTTTTCGCCTTGAGCTGACGTTTTTAATTACAACCTTTTTAAGTAGATGCATTGCTTTGATCACCCGTTTTTACATTTTATTGCTATTTTTTGGCGACCAAAAAAAACATAACTTTAGCATCTGTTACGCAGTTTACCAGTCTGATTAACTTATATACTCGTGTATAAGCCGACCCGTGTATAAGCCGACCCCCCTACTTTTGCCCCAAAAATCTGGAAAAACCTATTGACTCGTGTATAAGCCGAGGGTGGACCCCAGCACAGGTATACAGCCCCCAGCAGTGTGGTATACAGGCCCCCCCCAGTGGTATACAGGCCTCCCCAGTGGTAGTATACAGCAGCCCTAGTGGTAGTATACAGCAGCCCCAATGGTAGTATATAGCATCCCCAGCAGCCCCAGTGGTAGTATACAGCAGCCGCAGTGGTAGTATATAGCAGCCCCAGTGGTAGTATATAGCAGCCCCAGCAGTAGTATACAGCAGCCCCAGTGGTAGTATATAGCAGCCCCAGTGGTAGTATATAGCAGCCCCAGCAGCCCCAGTGGTAGTATACAGCAGCCCCAGTGGTAGTATACAGGAGCCCCAGCAGCCCCAGTGGTATATACAGCAGCCCCAGTGGTATACAGGCCTCAGCAGTATATACAGCAGCCCCCAGGGGTTATACAGCACCCCCCAGGGGTTATACAGCACCCCCCAGGGGTTATACAGCGGCCCCCTGGGGGTACCCAGCAGCCCCCAGGGGGTACCCAGCAGCCCCCAGGGGGTACCCAGCAGCCCCCTGGGGGTACCAACAGCCCCCTGGGGGTACCAACAGCCCCCTGGGGGTACCAACAGCCTCCAGGGGGTACCCAGTAGCCCCCTGGGGGTACCAACAGCCCCCTGGGGGTACCAACAGCCCCCAGGGGGTACCCAGCAGCCCCCTGGGGGTACCAATAGCCCTCTGGGGGTACCAACAGCCCCCAGAGGGTACCGAGCAGCCCCCTGGGGGTACCAACAGCCCCCTGGGGGTACCAACAGCCTCCAGGGGGTACCCAGCAGCCCCCTAGGGGTACCAACAGCCCCCTGGGGGTACCAACATCCCCCTGGGGGTACCAACAGCCCCCAGGGGGTACCCAGCAGCCCCCTGGGGGTACCAACAGCCCTCTGGGGGTACCAACAGCCCCCAGAGGGTACCGAGCAGCCCCCTGGGGGTACCAACAGCCCCCAGGGGGTACCAACAGCCCCCACAAGCCGGCACTGTCCCCCCTTGTAAGGGCCCCCCCCCCCCCCCCCGCTACTTATACATTACCATCCCGGTGTTCTGATCGGCGCCGCTCCTCCGTGCTGCGTCTTCATCCTCCCGCGCTGGCTGCATCCGGGTTCTCCAGCGGTCGCGCGATGACGTCACATCGCTGCGACAGCCGGAGATCACGGATGGAGCCAGCGCGGGATGATGAAGAAGCCCCGAGGAGCGGCGCCGATCAGAACACCGGGATGGTAATGTATAAGCACCGGGGGGGGCCCTTACAAGGGGGGACAGTGCCAGCTTTTGGGGGGGCTATATGCACTGCTTCCCCCCGCTGATTGACAGGGGGATGCAGTGCATATTTAATGAGCGGCCCCACGTGACGGGGCCGCTCATACAGCAGCCCCCCCCGCCTCGTCCAGCCTCCACAGCCCCCACCACACAGCCCCCACCACACGGGTCTACCGTATAGACCCGTGTATAAGCCGAGGGGGGGACTTTTCAGCCCAAATTTTGGGCTGAAAAACTCGGCTTATACACGAGTATATACGGTAATTGATTTTATATGTTGATAGATTGGGCATTTTTGAATGCAACAATGCCAAGTGTGTGTATGTTTTGTATTTTTTTAATAGTTTTATTTTGAATGGGGCAAAAGGGGGGTGACATGAACTTTTGTGGGGGTTTTATATTTGTAAAAAAATTTTGTATTTTGTCTTTCTTTTACACTGCCCCATAGGGCGCAACAGTGCTGCACTGTCTGATCGCTTGTGCTATGTAGAGATGAGCTGCAGGTCATCTCTTTATAGCACAAATGATCACTTATTGTGGATTCTGGCCATCTACAGGAAGTGATCCCTGATAGCATCTGGGGTCACCACAGGACCCCAGATTATCCAGGTACCACAGCAAGATCCTGCAATCGCATCACAGGATCTCAGATCATGGCAAGGAATGGCAAGATCCCTGCCGTGGTACTTTGGATCACAATGTGATAAGTTGAGATGTGGGGGAAAGATGTTAGCTCACTGAGGGAGTGATATTAAGGTTATGCTGCATTCTCTAACCATATAGCTTTCTGTCTCACTTGCTTTAGAGAGGTGCACTGAGCATGATCGAAAGTTGTCCACACTTTTAGTCATGCAAATCATAACTCTTTAAAGCCAGGACGCATAGACTGGGCTTCAGAAGCTCATTGCCTTGAGAGAACGAAGCCAGGTGCATGTGCAAACTTTGCATAGTGGTGGCGAGGATGCAGTATCCACAGGTTGAAGCAATAGTAGTAAAAATAGAGGAAATAATGTAGAACTGCTCTGCTGTATAACTGACTATGAAAGTATGGTCCGCAACTCAGCCTTGGTGCTCAGAGGAAAAAAATTATCTATGTGAAATGATAACTTCGGCACTCAATCGGAGATGAATATTGAAAATAAAGTTCTCTATTGAAAAAAGTTGTGATATTCTTATTACATGGATATATTCTGACGTTTCGGTCACTTTGACCTTGTTCACAGAGAAAGAATATCTATCATAAACCAAAAACAGAATAAATCAGTAATACATCATTTTACATGATTTTACATTCACATAAAACATTATGGTTTAGAACATCAGCTTCAAAAGAGGACTAACATCATAGCTTGGCAATGTCACATGTCAAATCTGTGTAAAAAAACTCATATTCTTTGTATATTTATTCATACACATATATGTGGATGTCTCTTTCTCATAGAAGTCTATGCAAAATCAATGGTTCATAGAAGTATATGCCAAATATATGCTGTATAACTGACCATATACCAAGGAAATTAGGTGAATCCAAGTGACTTTATTCAACGAGTTTCAAGGCGCATTGCTCACCCCTTCTTCAGGATAACCACCAATACATTCTGTTTGCAGTTATACGGCTTATATACAAACTTGCATCCTAGCTACAGAATTGAAGACAGCCCTGGTCTGGTAGACACAGAGGATCAGATAGAATCCTTGACCAAGTCATGTGAATCTTTCTGCTTTATAATAATAATAATAATAATAATTTTTATTTATATAGCGCCAACATATTCCGCAACGCTTCACAATACAAAGTTCACATTTAAACAATCATAAGAAACAATTAAAATATACAATACAATGCCAAAAACAATACAATACAAAGCATAACATAATACAATAATTAGAGTAAAAAATGGCAGCCCTGCTCATAAGAGCTTACAATCTAACAATGAGGTGGGGGTGACAAAGTACAGGTGCTTATTTACAATGATGGTATAGTCAACTTGAGGAGATGGGGAACAGACAGGAGCAGAATAAGTGGCCACAACCCATTATTTGTGATCCACTTGAGACGGCGCTGATAGCTATGTCTAGATGACTGACTAGGGATCATGATAGGCTGCCCCAAAAAGATGTATTTTTAGGGATCGCCTAAAACTATCTAAGTTGTGAATATGTCTAATTTCTTGGGGTAGAGTATTCCAAAGAATTGGTGCGACTCGGGAGAAGTCTTGGAGCCGGGAGTGGGAGGTTCAGATTAATGCAGAAGTGAGTCTAAAGTCACTTCCAGAGCGAAGAGAACGGGTGGGGTGATAGACAGAGATGAGGGAGGAGATGTATGGGGGTGCTGCACTGTGAAGAGCTTTGTGGGTGAGAACAAGCAGTTTGAAATGGATCCTATAGTGTATAGGCAGCCAGTGTAATGACTGGCATAGAGCAGAAGCATCTGAGTAACGATTAGCTAGATAGGTAATCCTGGCTGCTGCATTGAGTATGGACTGGAGAGGGGACAGTCTAGTGCGGGGGAGGCCAACTAAGAGAGAATTACAATAGTCAAGGCGGTAGTGAATCAGGGCCACAGTGAGTTTTTGTGTTTTCCAAGTGAGAAAGGGGCGAATTCTGGAGATGTTCTTCAGGTATAAACGGCAAGAGCAGGCGAGAGATTGTATATATGGGATGAAGGAAAGATCAGAGTCAAACATAACACCCAGACAGCGAGCCTGCTGACTAGGCACTATTGTGGTGCCGCACACTGAGAGAGAGATGTCATGTTTAGGGAGGTTAGTGGAGGGCTGGACCAGAAGCAGTTCAGTTATGGAAAGATTAAGTTTCAGGTAGAGAGCGGACATGATATTGGAAACTGCGGTTAGACAGTCATTGATGTTCTTTATTAGAGCTTTACTCTATTTAGGATCCATTTCTTACTTTAGCTTAAAAAACATCATCAAACATGCTTTCTGATGCTAATTGTTATTTGGAAGCACATCATAATATTAGTGACAATGGTAAAAGATGCGGGAGCATACAGCTAAAACTTATTGGTTTTAGGATTGTAAAAATATTGAAGTAGCATTGGTGAGGAAAAATTAGGACAATATTGTAACAATATAATTCAGAGGTACAAAAATATTGTGCAATTATTAGCTAAAGAAAACTAATTTATAACTATTTTATAATTTATAACTTTGTATAGTGGTGGCGAGGATGCCGGGTCTTATAAGCCATGTTGTCATGCCCTCAAGGGCACTATAATATGCTATTGGGCTGACTAGTCTGGGGAATTAACGCCCTCTTGACTAGTAAAAGCCCTAATTAACATCTCATAAACGGTCTTTAGAAATACTTTTTCTAAAGCTCCATTTATGTGAGCAAAGACATAAAGAAAGGGACTGTTAGGCAGGGAATTTTGATATGCGCACACAACTGCTGGTGGTTCTGGGGGCACAGAGGATCTGACAAGTTCCCTTTAAGAACAGAAATATCTATTTTTTATGCTTTCTTTTTCTTAGTACTTTGGGCAGCATAAACATTTTTGAGCAAATCACAAAGGGGGAAAATAATAAACCACTACAACAGGAAACTTGTGTAAAAAAATCACAAATTTCTGTGTAAGATTTAGTTGGTTTTATTTAATTATTTGTTTTCAAATTTCAGATTGTCCTGGCTGTGGTGTTTAAAAGCTCTATTAATATCAATAAAAATATACCTTTTAGTTTGCACCAGTTTGCAAAAACATTTAGGCGGTTACTCTTAGGCCTGAGACGGGGACAAGGGGGCATCCTCTACGTCTGGAGGAAAGAAGGTTTAATCATAATCACAGACGTGGATTCTTTACTGTAAGAGCAGTGAGACTATGGAACTCTCTACCACATGATGTTGTAATGAGTAACTTACTACTAACATTTAAGAAGGGACTAGATGCCTTTCTTGAAAACTATAATATTACCAGTTATATATACTAGATTCTTTTATAGGACATGATCCAGGGAACTAGTCTGATTGCCGTATGTGGAGTCAGGAAGGAATTTTTTTCCCCAATGTGGAGCTTAGTGTTGCCGCATGGTTTTTTTTTGCCTTCGCCTGGATCAACATGTTAGGCTATGGGTTGAACTAGATGGACTTAAGGTCTTCCTTCAACCTTAAATACTATGTTACTATGTATGAGGTGGGATATGCTAAAGGAAAGGGTTTGGTATTCCTTGTCAACTTATGAAGACATGTTAGTAGGGGAGGGCTGCTTTTGTATTCCCACCTCTTTTAGCCAGAATGGTAAAATTGAAGTGTTCTACAAAGAGAGAGATTAGGTAATGAGTACCAACACCAGGAGGAGTGCACTTACTTTTTGTTTCACTCCACATCCCAATGGACCTGGTTGATCTTGCCAGTAGCATATGGTTCTCTTAAAGATTAAGCCATGCATGTGTAAGTACTAGGGTGACCGCAAAAAATCGATGTCGGAATTTTGTCCATCTGGACCCCACAAAACGATTCCCCTTTCCAGATATTGAGAGAGCCAAAATTTGAGCTCGATCAAACGACGTTAACCCGTTACGTAACGACGTTAATTTTTGGCCAAAAAGCTGACATATGGAGTCATAACTCCAGAATGGTAAATAATAAAAACATGCTTAATATCTCAAAAGAAAGCTAATGTTGTTCTTCAAAATTTATATGTTATACATAATTGTTGTTATTTTAAGCCAAACTGAGTTACAACTAGGGATGAGCGAGTCTACTCGCTAGGACTCGTTACTCGGCGATTCTTAAGGGACTCGCTGGACTCGGTAATCGGCGAGTCTTTTAGCGAATACTCGCTCAGTAACGAGTCCAATGCAAGTCAATGGCAATCTTAGTTTTGTCAGAGTTTACTTTATCTCACTCGCTAGACTCGCTAGACTCGCTCTATCACATCGCTATATAGCTTGAATCTCCCCAAACAGCAGCGAGTCTGAGCGAGTCTACGAGTCCGAATCCTAGCGAGTCTGCGATTCCGAGTCCTGTATTCTCTATTCGGGACTCGCGAATCCAGAATCTTTTATGTTACTAGTCAGCATTGCGTGTTAGGTCAGAAAACTTGTGAAGAAGGACAAGCATCTTAGCCAATCATAGTCAGTAATGCCATAGCAGCTTTGGTTGTGTCAGGACTATGATTGGCTGCTGTCCATCGTGATGCCTATGTCATCTATGACAGGCAAGGCAGTATATAAGGCTTGCCCCCGCCATTTTGGGCACATTCCTGAGAAGAGCTGACCTAGTGCAGGGAGACTTGGAGCAGATCTAGGGACAGTTAGGCAGTGTAGGAGTCACATATAACCCAAAAGTTCTTTTCAGAACTAACAGGACGGAGTGTAGGAGTCAAGATTCCTCACACATAACCCAAAAGTTCTTTTCAGAACTACCAGGACGGAGGATTGCTGTACAGGACTGTAAGGAAGGGGAGATAGGAGCAGCCTTACAGTGAATCCAGCACCATCCTCAGAGCTTAGTTCACCC
The DNA here is from genome assembly GCA_033576535.1 of Allobates femoralis. Lineage (NCBI taxonomy): Eukaryota > Metazoa > Chordata > Amphibia > Anura > Aromobatidae > Allobates > Allobates femoralis. The sequence goes on from JARQOC010000003.1 coordinate 265,793,103, forward strand.
AGCTTTCCGCAGAGCTGTAATCCTAAGCTTTTTCTTATTTTTGGCACTAGTCTACCAAATAATTTTGGTGCCATTTTTCCACAAAACATTTCCTGTGCCAGTGCGTTGCTGTACGGTGTCCTGCCTGCAGCTCGCACGGTACTTGTAAACTTGCACGCAGCCAGCACCGCAGCCTAACAGTGCCTGGTTCTGCGTACTAAACAATTTTTTCCTGTGCCAGTGCGTTGCTGTACGGTGTCCTGCCTGCAGCTCGCACGGTACTTGTAAACTTGCACGCAGCCAGCACCGCAGCCTAACAGTGCCTGGTTCTGCGTACTAAACAATTTTTTCCTGTGCCAGTGCGTTGCTGTACGGTGTCCTGCCTGCAGCTCGCACGGTACTTGTAAACTTGCACGCAGCCAGCACCGCAGCCTAACAGTGCCTGGTTCTGCGTACTAAACAATTTTTTCCTGTGCCAGTGCGTTGCTGTACGGTGTCCTGCCTGCAGCTCGCACGGTACTTGTAAACTTGCACGCAGCCAGCACCGCAGCCTAAGGCTACCTTCACATTTGCGTTTGTGTCTGCATGCTGATGGCATGCAGACACAAACGCTGTCAAAAGCATGGTCTTTTGATGTGTCCGCAGCGGATAATGTCCGCCTGCGGACACATCACTAGGGAGCCCGGCCAGCCAATCGGCTTTGTCCGGGGGCGGGCCGGGGCGGAGATCAGTGCCGGAGATCTCCGCCCCCCGGCCGCCGGTAACCTCCGGGACTGTCGGCGGGGAGAAAGCTGATTTGACAGCTGTTTGAATCTTCCCGCGCCGACACCGAGAGGAGATGTCGGCGCGGGAAGATTCAAACAGCTGTCAAATCAGCTGTTCTCCCCGCCGACATCGCTAGGAGATTACCGCCGGCGGGGAAGAAGACAAGAAGAAGGGAAGAAGAAGAGAAGAAGCAGAGGCTGAGCTGATCTCCCGGTGGCCGTCGGTGAGCTCCTGTGACATCACCGGCGGCCACCGGGAGATTTTTCAATGGGTCCGCAGCGTTCTCCTGCGCTGTCAAGCGCAGAACACTGCGGACCCATTGAAGACAATGCAGGTTTTGTGCGCTTGGGGACGCTTGCTGATCTTCCAAGGTCCCCGAGCGCCCAAAAAATGCAACATGCTGCGTCCCGGGTGCGGACGCTGGACCCTGAAGAGAGCAGATATCGTCCGCATCCGCACCCGAACGCAGCAAACGCTGCCAAACGCAGGCACTATGCGTTCCTATGTTAAACATAGGAACGCAGTGCGCATGCGTTTGGATGCGTATGGGAACGCAGCATACGCTGCGTTACCATACGCAAATGTGAAGGAGCCCTAACAGTGCCTGGTTCTGCGTACTAAACAATTTTTTCCTGTGCCAGTGCGTTGCTGTACGGTGTCCTGCCTGCAGCTCGGCTCCAAATAAGAGAAAAACCTGCGAGTTTGGACTCGCACACTTTCAGAGACACATCAGCGATTTGGAAATAGCATTATTCGTTATTACTCGGTTCCCTATTCATTAACATTGGACTCGCTAGACTCGCAACGAGTAGCGAGTCCTGGGCTCGGACTCGTGCGGGTCTAGCGATTCCGAGTAATTTAGGACTCGCTCATCCCTAGTTACAACAGCTTTTAGCCCCAAGAACGTGACCTGGTACCACTAGGAGCATACTTCGTATATTTTGTTATTTAGTGATACATTTTTTTTTTGGGTATATTTTTGAGTTTAAAGTAGAAATATAATAAAAAAAACAAGTAATACTGATAAGTCTAATGACATTTTTTATTTTAAAATATAAAAATGAGGTATATAATACATACAAAAGAGACACAGAAAAGATACAGACGTAGTACCTACATGAGTTGATAATTTTACATATTTTGCATAGTCTGTTAGACTATAAAGAATGTGACAACGACATTGCAGAAATAGCCCTGACCAAATTTTCGAACCATTTGTGGTATTTGAATGCAGAGTTGGTGGGATTATCGTTTTTTGATCCCACCATTACAGACGATGAAAAGTTGTTAATGGCTAATAAATTGCTCATTGGCACAGATGAAGCATCAGAGCATGCTAGGGTTGTAAATCCAAAAGTTAGGAAAGACAAATTAAAAGAGGTAGTTGATGGAGGATTGGTAAATTTACTTACCAAAGAAACGTTTACATTCTTTGACCGATTTAATATAAAAACAGATTTCCTAAGACAAAATCCAAACACCTGGCCTCAAAATAATGACTTCCAAGAAGGATTGAAAATTGTCAAAACATTAAAAGTAGTTAATGATATGGCTGAGCGTGGTGTTAAATTAATAACCGATTTTAACGACCTTCTGACAAAAGATGAAGAACAAAAGCAATATGTCCTGCAAGTTGTAAGCAAATGCCGAGCATTATATTCTGACGTTTCAAAACTACTTTAACAAAAGCTCTAGAATAGATTAGATAACTATGTAAAATTATCAACTCACGTAGGTACTACGTCTGTATCTTTTCTGTGTCTGTTTTGTATGTATTATATACCTCATTTTTATATTTTAAAATAAAAAATGTCATTAGACTTATCAGTATTACTTGTTTTTTTATTAGATTTCTACTTTAAACTCAAAAATATACCAAAAAAAAAAAAAATGTATCACTTAATAACAAAATATACGAAGTATGCTCCTAGTGGTACCAGGTCACGTTCTTGGGACTAAAAGCTGTTGTAACTCAGTTTGGCTTAAAATAACAACAATTATGTATAACATATGCATTTTGAAGAACAACATTAGCTTTCTTAACGTCATTTGATCGAGTTCAAATTTTGGCTCTCTCAATATCTGGAAAGGGGAATCATTTTGTGGGGTCCAGACTAACAAGATTCCGCCATTTTTTTCCCCCCTATGAGATCCGGTCACTCTAGTAAGTACACATGGATGGTATAGTGGCCCAAATCCGGGGTTGACCAAAGGGGTCCAGCTGAATCATTAATGCAAGCGGTTCCTGTCTTAGCTCTTCTTTCCCTTAGATTCTCCTCCTTGGACTACCGTGGGCCCTTTTTATTTACCAGACCCCTCAGGAATATCTCTAATTATCATAATAACTTCCATTATGAAAGGAGAGCGGTCTTTACCTTGGCTATTAGATGGCCACACACATTTGATTAGACATATTAACTCTGTTACATAAATGCAATTTATACATATAATGTAGTTTTCCAAGGAGAAGCAAACTAATCCCTAACCCTCTTATAAGCATGCAAACAAAAAAATAGTTGGATTTTCATCAAAAATGTCTGTAAATGTATGCAGTGCAAATATTCAGATATAATAGTTTCCAGTTTCTCTTTTTATTGCTTGTGCCCTTTTGTGTTTTAGAACTTGGTAAATCATACAATAGTCAAACATGATTGATCAAAGTCAATTATAAAGTATAATGAATAATTATGATGAGCAACTACTGATGCTAAAATTGGTGACAACCATGTTTATCATTGCAATGTAAATCAGTTGTAGTAGAGAATATAGATGAGATGAGAAGATTAACTTAATTTCAGCATTTATGCATTATCTATCTTGTGCAGAGAAAACACTTGGTTGCTGCCAAATATTATTTATGTTACAAGTATTTGAGATCATTTTGGTCCATTAAAGAATTTCCCTTTGAATATAATATGTAAATATGTTCTAGAAAAATGTTTTTAGCTTTATTTTATTAACTCTTATCAAATCACATCAGATGAACACAAAAAAATCTGAAACTTTGTAATATAAGCAAAGTTGGGATATTTGTTCTAATTATGAAAGTATTAATATGAGCATTAGTCTATCTGCAGAGAAAAAAGAAAAAGCAGCATAAATTCCAAAGTACACTGGGTGCAGGCCTCTGATTACCGGCCAAACAATATAGACATCTGCAAACAGCACACAAAAATGGCTGATGAAATATAAAGTAATTATTCCATGCAAGTATAACCAGCACTAAGTGATGAACAGATCTTTCAAAATTCAACTTAATTTAATTAGTCAAAATTTGTCCGGAAATTTAATTCACATTGCATTGATTGGCCACAAATCAAAAGTATCCCAGGAACCTATAGATTTCTAAGAAAATATCTGAATGACACTCCGATCCCCTAGGCCTTTATCACACTCTTCCAATCTCTTCAAGGCGAACAAATACTTAACTCTCTGTCAGGCGAACCGCTGGCACTGCAGAGTTCAGGAGCAGTGCGCCTGACAGGCACAGGTTAGAAAACCACCTAAAATATTAATATCTAATTATCTCAATTTAAGGACTAATGAAGTAATCAGTAACCTTCATTGTGATACATTAAAAGTCAGTACACAATATCAGTTGCAAAAAAAGTTTTCAGAAACAAAAACATATTAAAACAAACAGTGCAAAATTTCTCAACTACCACCAAAGAGCCTTCAGTTTTCATGGCATAACAATTGCTATACTGTAGATTAAAATTAGGAAAACAAATGGTAATATACTTAGATGCTACTTGATTACTATTCACTCAGATTCAGAGGATACGTGTTCAGCTAAACAATAATAATTTTATTGATATAGCGCCAACATATTCCGCAGCACTTTACAGTTCAGAGGGGATACAATACCATACTATATGATTATACCATACAATACAATACAATACAGACATTAGGAGACAATACAAGAGAAAATAACAACAACATTCAGATACAGTGAGGAGTGAGGTCCCTCCCCAAAAGTCTACAGTCTATGAGGTAAAAGTGGAGGCACAAAAGGTAGATGGTTAAAGGGTCGTCATATATGGTCCAGCCGTCACTATAATAAATAGGGGATTCACATAACACTGAACCGATCACCAGTCAGGATCTGTACAAGTACTGATAATGTGCTATATAGTGCATGGTGGGTGTAGACAGATGACTTTGACTACTTTGATGAGTATTTCTTAGCACCAAGCCTGCTTTGTAGACTTGTCTGCAGTGTCTCATCAAAGTGTCTCAAAGAAGTATCATGAGAAGAACTTTACTAGATGAGAAATACTAGAAAGCATGTGGTCTCTATCATCTATCATCTATCATCACCTTCCTCGATCGTCACCACCTAACCATCATGTCGATTTTGTCTCCTCTCTACAGGTATGTGTGACCGTGTTTCCATCTACCCTGCTTTTCTGCACCACTGATCTCCTCCTGCTGTTACTGCTGCAAAATATCTGTGGTATACACAATATTCCATTCTATTATACATGTGACTTCTCCCTCCACCGTCCTCCATTACATACCTCGATTTATGACCCTTTGTGTAAATCTGGCTGTGAAACTCCATTTGGTGCTACCTGGAATGTAGGTGGGATAATGGAGGCCAGCCCGCTCCCCTCTGCCTCTAAGCTGTACCCACTTTGATGAGTATTTCTTAGCACCAACAAGTCTGCTCTGTAGACTTGCCTACAGTGTCTCATCAAAGTGTCCCATTCAAGTGTCATGTGAAGAATTTTACTAGAATTTGACTGAATTGATTCGACCTCAAGGCTGTGGGGTCTAGAAACAGGGGGAGATAGGAAGGATAGGTCTCAGATCTTAGTGTAGACTTTACTGTGCGTTGATTAGAGAGATAGAGCTTATTTGCTCACCTTTTTGAAGTCTTGTTTCAGTGCATTTCAATCCTTTCCAGGGTGTCCGGCTCTGGTACACAGCCCATCTGGTATGCAGCTTCGTCCCAGATGGATCACATCTCTCAGCCAGGAGTCCGTCAGTGATAATTTTGGAGTAGACTATCCGGTATAGTGACGAGCGCTCCCATATTCGGAAAGACCAGAACAAGTTTCTTTTTCGACAATTTATTGCAAACAATTTTTGTAAAGTAAAATACACATACATACAATGCGTTTTGGCTATATAAGTCCATAAAAATAGCCTTCTTCAGATATAAGACTTAAAAAAAAAATTAAAAATTGTTCTGGTCCTTCTGAATCTGGGAGCGCTCATCACTATACCATATATTCTACTCCGAAACTAGAATTTGACTGAAAATTGACTGGAAAGTATTACAATACCGCCTGCTCTGAGGATATATTCCTGCTGAACACTCAACTTCAACCCCTCTCATGGTATATTATCTGCATTTGTTTCAGCTCTACAATATGATATCTATTTTTCACCACATTTAATAACCACAAGTATACCTGGCTATTTGCTTATTTGTATATTTTAATACGAGTCTTTCCAAGGCAGGATGGTAGGGTGGGCTTTTTCCATTTTCACTGCATAAAAGACCTTGCTGTGTCCTCCAGAGAGAGCCTAAAATTCAATCTGCTCTCATTGCGGTGCCGACTACCTTTGTTTGCTGAAGGGAGCTGGCAATATGTGTCAGATCGTTCACAATAGACACATCACACATGAGCACCAACGTTACTCACCGAGTAACGAGTATTGCCAAATACTGTACAATCTGTGAAAGTACAGAATAATAATGATTACATTCTCTCATTACTAATTATGAGCAATACAAAGGTACAGGAGGCAAAGTTTTCAGCAGAGATAAGAGGAGAGGTGGAAGGTGCTGGGGGATAGAGGAGAGAATTAAAATTGTTAAATAGCTGTTTAGGGTTGTTAGGCAGAGAGGATATAAAAGATAAGAAGTAGGTTTGTTTTGCAGCAGTGAGTGTGGACTTGAAGTTGGTGAGAGACTGCTTGAATACAAAGAAGTGCTTAGCGGAATATGATCTCTTTCATCTACGCTCAACGACCCTGGATGCTTGTCTCAGTTCTTTAGTCATGCTGGTCTGCCAAGGTTGCCTGTTGATTGTGCTAGTTTTGCTGTGCATGAGGGGAGTAGTCGAATTGAGCACTGTTGTTATTGTGGTGTTATATACAGTAAAATGGCAGCAGTGTCTGTATCATGTAAGGAAGCTATGTCTGCGATAGGGAGAAGACACTCAGAGAATGAGTGTAGAAATCAAGTTTTTGAGATTTCTACGAGGATGAGTGAGTTTGTTGAGTGTGGGTTGCGCACTAGAAATTCAGAGAAAGGAGAATGTCAGTAGGTTGTGATCAGACAGAGGAAGAGGAAAGTTTGAGAAGCTAGTAAGGGAACAGAGTTGGATTAAGATAAGGTCCAGCATTTGGCCACCCATTAAAGCAGTGTAGAATTATTACCTTATAAAGTGACACTGGTCAGAATTGTAAAATTTTGCCTGCTAAGGAACGTGAAAATAGGCTTTGGTGGTAAGAGTTTAAAATCCAGTTGGAAAAAGCTCTATATTCAGTTATAAAAACAGAACTGTGTTCACCTTATTTGTGTTTGGACTTTGCCAATATTCATCTGATTTTGTTGTTAATACTAGAGATGAGCCACCACCCCGGTGTTCGAATTCGATTCGATTCGTCGAATTTGATGTTTGTTCGTCGAATGTTCGTCGAACAACGTCGAACCCCATTGAAAACAATGGCAGGCAAACACAAATACATACAAACACATAGAAAACACATTCTAAGGAGTCCAAAAGGTGCCAAACTACTCAAAACACACAACAAACACATGGAAAAGTGACAAGTACATATAAAAATGCGAAAAGAAAAGAGATGGATGAGTAAAAGGAGGAGACACGTTTTTACTCCAGTATTTGTAAGGCATCATGCAGACGATGAGTATTTGGAGAGTTTTACTTCAGTTTTAGCAAGGCCACGTTCAGACAATGAGTACTTGGTGAGTTTTACTTCACTATCTGTAAGGCCATGCTCAGACGAGGAGTATTTGGTGATGTTTTTCCTCACTATGTAAGGCCACGTTCAGACGAGGAGAACTTGGTGAGTTTTACTTCACTATTAGTGATGGGCGAGTCCTAAATTACTCGGAATCGCTTGACTCTAGCGAGTCCGAGCCCGGGACTCGCTACTCGTTGCGAGTCTAGCGAGTCCAATGTTAATGAATGGGGAAGCGAGTAATAGCGAGTAATGTGCGATTTAAAAATCGCAGATGTGTCTCGGAAAGCGCTCGCATTGCCGTGTTGGAAACCCCACTCGCAACTGTATTTTGCTGCTGTCTCCGAGGCCAAACTCTCATGTGTTTGTCTTATTTGGCGCCGATGAGGCGAGGCAAGTGATTTTCTCCAGCATACCCCATGCTTTTAGCAAACAGGAAATAAGTCGACTCGAGCTGCCAGACGCGCACACACACACAGCAAGCATGGCCCCTGTCAACACCCTGCAGTTGATTGACCTGATGGAGGCTCGGCCCCTGCTTTGGCTGCCCACTGACCCTGCCTATGGGGCTAACGTCCAGCGGACTACAGACTGGAGGGAGGTCGCTCAAGTCGTGTTCCCTGCATTCCATCGCAGTGGCCAGGATGCACAGAGCAATATGGGTGAGTTAAATGTGTTCACACATTATATTGCATTTACCGTATATAGTCGTGTATAAGCCGACCCGTGTATAAGCCGACCCCTCTACTTTTGCCCCAAAAAACTGGGAAAACATATTGACCGCCATCCTGGTATACAGCGGCTATCACTGGTAGACAGCCCCCAGCAGAGTATACAGCTCCACCTGCAGAGTATACAGGCCCCCCAGTGTGTATACATGCCCCCGATATTAGGGTATACAGCCCCCGTGGGTATACAGGCCCCCCAGCAGTGGGTATACAGGGCCCCCAGTGGGTATACAGGGCCCCCATAGTAGGGTATACAGCCCCCCCGTGGGTATACAGGCCCCAGGAGTGGGTATGCAGGGCCCCCAGCAGTGGGTATACAGCCCCCCCGTGGGTATACAGGCCCCCAGCAGTGGGTATACAGGGCCCCCAGTGGGTATACAGGGCCCCCAGTGGGTATACAGGGCCCCCATGGGTATACAGGCCCCCCCAGCAGTGGGTATACAGGGCCCCCAGTGGGTATACAGGGCCCCTGTGGGTATACAGGCCCCCCAGCAGTGGGTATACAGGGCCCCCAGTGGGTATACAGGGCCCACAGTGGGTATACAGGGCCCCCAGCAGTGGGTATACAGGCCCCCCAGCAGTGGGTATACAGGGCCCCCACCCGTGGGTATACAGGGCCCCCATAGTAGGGTATACAGGGCCCTCAATGTGTTATCATGCGCCGTCGAATGGTTGCCTATATTTGGATGGGGTCACAATAGTACACTTAGTTTAAGGGCTGGTCCTCCTGGCTCTGAAGGCCAGGGGGTTGGGTGTATATAAATACCACTAATGAGCGGAGTCTGGTGCCTGCACTATTCCATTCTCTATGCGTTGACATGTGCCCTGACCCATTTGTGATTGTGGCCACGTGAGCTCAATGTCCGTAATGCTGTTGATGATGTTCCACACTGTCGTGGCACTGTGCCTTGTATACACATTACACACACAACATGAATAAAATGTTATTGTTGATTTGTACACATACTTTTAGTGTTTCAAATGTTACAGAGGTCTAAAACCCGGTTTGAAATCATTTCACAGTTGACCTTGATTATCAAACGGTGAAGGAGCTGTCTGGATCAACACAAAAGGCAACACCGCAAGATCATGGAGGGGGGACCGGAAACTGATCCAGGGCCGATCTATCGCCACTACGACCGGTTGTCCTTCCTTGAAGCGGTGGTCCGTATGCCAAAGTATGTGTCTGCTGCACTGTTGTGTACTATTATTGTTATTATTATTTATTTATATAGCACCATTAGGTTCCATGGCACTTTACATGAGGATAAGGGTTAACGACAAAAAACAGTACATGAAGACAATCAGGTCAAACAGGTACAAGAGGAGAGGACCCTGTCCACGAGGGCACACAGTCTACGTATGAAGCTCTATAATGAGTGTGGTGGTTTACATACCCACACTGGGGTTTGTTTCTGCCATGGTGCAACACAATTCTATTACCTTTGGCAATGATCCTGGACATACACATTTATAGTCACATTGTGACGTTGGGACAAATAAGCAATGTTCTGCAGGGTGGTCAGACACAATGTTCCGTGACCTCACAATTAGCTATTATTGTTGCCATGTTTGTGGAACAAAGCCATGTTCTTCCCTGCAATGGCCTCTAAGGTGTGTGACCTTGTCTGCTTTGCCTGTCATAAGCCTCATTTGTATCAGTTCCAAATGGCCTCGACTTGCATAAGGGCCACATACATCCCTACACGTTTAGTTGTGGGTGTTTTTTTCGGCTAAATAACGTTGCAAGGATATACCCCTTTTGCACTAAACTGTTTGTACACCATCCCAGATTGTTGACACAGTCACACACATTTCAGGACATACCCTCTATCACTACAAATACGTGTGGGTCAGTTTTCCCATGGATATATTTGGGGCTGCAAGGTGATGGTGTAGATATTAGGGCCCACATGTGAATTTTAATTTTTTTGTCGTTAACTCATGGCCACATTACGAATCCTCCGGAAAACATAGTGTATTAATGCTGTATAAAATCAAACTAAAGCCGGCCATATTTTAAGTGCAACAGGCTTTTATGTCCAAGGTCCTTTAGGAAACCCGAGGTTTGCCCTTGCTGCTCCCGGTTTTTTGTTCGGCCCCGTTGGAATAACTGTAAAACTGTCCATCTGTGCATACCACCTTGTTTGGCACCAACGATGTGTGACCTGCTGCTCAAAAACAACCCCATGCTCTATGTCCATTACAGTCGTTTCAAAAGCCAAGCCATCTGTTTGGTGTTGTTATATTTACCAAGACATTCCTGATTAGCATACATGGCAGCAAAAAGGAGTGTAGGCCACTAACGCCGAATGCTCATGTGTCACCTATGCTGCAGGACTCCATTTCCTGTCTTGCTCATCTACCGTATAGATCTGGGTTATGTGCATTGAGACCAAGGCCGCCCACTCTGCGTCTTTTTGTGTCCATCTGATGGCAAACAACCCTGAAGAATGTGTTTGCCTCACAGTGTCAGGCTATAGCTTTGTCCACATCAAGTTTCCACAAAAGGTCAAAGCAATAGTTGTGGCCACTAATATGTCTTCAGGTGCCTAAATAGCTGTCCTGCCTAAGGCAGGGCACAGTGTAATAGTGCAGACAAATTTTTAAATTTCTAATGTAATGGAAAAAAATCGTGGACCAACACTACCCACACATAGAATATTGGTTGAGGCATGAGCCAAAATGTCCTTAATTTATTTGCTGCAATTCCATCTTAAGGCCAACAATGAAAAGACACAGAATACACAGATACACTGAGTCAAAAAAGCGTGCACATTTTATGTTTGACCTATGGTTTTGTTTCCAAACGCAACCCATTCACCAAATTTTTTGTATATTTACCCACAGAGCTGCTCACTACCTGAGGCGGCATCGTAACTCAGCACCACAGCTGCCTGAAGAGGCGAGGGAGGCCCCTGAACCACCCCGACTTGGAGTGCAGGAGGAGGAGGGAGTACCACCACAACCACCACCACCTTTGGGGCATGGCCGGCCACAGGAAGAAGAGGAGGTTGAAGGGCCACCACAACCATCTCCCCACCAAAACCAACCTCTGGCCATCCAGCTTCCTCCACTGCCAAATGCCAGCAGTGTGGGGAATCACCTGAACCCCAACAGCCATGCTCTGATCCCGGGGGCAGCAAATGACCACCTTGGACAATGTGACTTTGCCCGCAGTGTCATACCTTTCTTGGCTCTCATTCCATTGGAGAGACGACTGCGGGCAAGGTCAGCAATCCACATTGTCCTTGATGCCTGTCGGGCCCCCAAACCACCCTGGCCAGGTATTTTCTTATTTGGAGGGGTGGCAGCAGTCTAGCTCCAACAGACTGGACAGGCCCAGACCCCGGGACAGCTATGTGGCGACCCAGAGGTGGTGTCCACCAAACATGGACCTATCAAACCAAGGCCATTGCGAAACACCGGCCCAGATGACACACCCTACAGGGTTACAAACATTGGGGGAGGCTATTCATGGGGCCCTGGACCTCCTCCACGACCAGGGTGATGGTGGCCCGGTAGAGGCTACCCCACAGAATGAGCCAACCTACCACCAGCTGTAGGGCCCACTTTTTTATTTTTGTTTGTTTGTTTTGTTAGACAAAAAGTGCATTGCACAATTTATTTTGGTTTTTTTCTGTTTTGTTAGCTTTTAGAAAGCAAAAAAAAAAAAAAGAAAAAAAAAAAGAATCTGACATCTTTGCCATTAAGGCGTAATAATACACATTTTTAAAAAACTGCTTTGTGTCTGTCTTTTTTTCAGGGAATGGATGTGTAGGTTGTTTTGTGGGTTGGCTTAAAGTCATCATCATTAGCAAGTACTTTACGGCCCGCATGGCGCATTAAGGCACCTTGGTTAGTATGTGTAAAATCATGACTCCACATACAAATGTTGCTGACAAATAAATAGTGCCTGTGTTTGGGGGGGTTACTTAATGACTCGGTATGGCAACAACACTAGGAACACAGATGCGAGAGGCTGGTACGTCTACTTGCAACACAGCGCGTCTACGCGTTATCTCCGTAGCGTACAGTGGGACCCTTCGCCAGGCTCCAGCAGGATCATAGTACAAGCAACGTCCACGATGCAAGCATAGGCTAGTTGCCTCAAAAAATTAGCTCTAAGGGCTTAATAAAGTCTTTTTTGAAATAGAGGAGGGCGCGTGGCCCCTAGTATATTCTTGCTTGTCCTGAGAGCATAGTACAAGCAACGTCCACGATGCAGGCATAGGCTTGTTGCCTCAAAAAATTAGCTCTAAGGCCTTAATAAAGTCTTTTTTGAAATAGAGGGGGGCACGTGGCCCCTAGTATATACTTGCTTGTCCTACGATTATAGTACAAGCAACGTCCACGATGCAGGCATAGGCTTGTTGCCTCAAAAAATTAGCTCAAAGGGCTTAATAAAGTCTTTTTTGAAATAGAGGAGGGCGCGTGGCCCCTAGTATATTCTTGCTTGTCCTGAGAGCATAGTACAAGCAACGTCCACGATGCAGGCATAGGCTTGTTGCCTCAAAAAATTAGCTTTAAGGGCTTAATAAAGTCTTTTTTGAAATAGAGGAGGGCACGTGGCCCCTAGTATATACTTGCTTGTCCTACGATTATAGTACAAGCAACGTCCACGATGCAGGCATAGGCTTGTTGCCTCAAAAAATTAGCTCTAAGGGTACCTTTACACACGGCTACATTTCTAGGGTGGCTACAGGTAACTTACTGGTTGCAGTGAAATCATGGAGAGATTATTCCATTTGTACACAGCAACAAGATAGAACCTTGTCTCCATGATTTCACTGCAACCAGTAAGTTACCTGTAGCCACCCTAGAAATGTAGTCGCGTGTAAAGGTACCCTAAGGGCTTAATAAAGTCTTTTTTGAAATAGAGGAGGGCGCGTGGCCCCTAGTATATTCTTGCTTGTCCTGAGAGCATAGTACAAGCAACGTCCACGATGCAGGCATAGGCTTGTTGCCTCAAAAAATTAGCTCTAAGGGCTTAATAAAGTATTTTTTGAAATAGAGGAGGGCGCGTGGCCCCTAGTATATACTTGCTTGTCCTACGATTATAGTACAAGCAACGTCCACGATGCAAGCATAGGCTTGTTGCCTCAAAAAATTAGCCCAAGGGGCTGGATCAAAGTTTTTATAATTAATGCTAGGCACTAGAGCCATACAATATATTTTCTTGCAGTTGAAGAAATGCCCACTATGCAGGCATAGGCTTGTTGCCTTTAAAAATTCAGCCAAGAGACTGTATTGTATTGTCTGACAAAAAACAACGTTCAAAAATCATCACAAGTGCATGCAGTAGTAAAGTAACATTACTGAATTGATTGTGTAGTTTTGTTGTCATGCAGCAAGTGTAGCAGGAACATGAGTTATCAAAGCTTCTTAGCAGAGGCACATTGTTTATCCTTCGTGTCAGAAAAGGACATAATGTTTAAACCACAGTCAGCCAAACATATCAAATTTGATTATGTCCCTCTAGGTTTGGGTACTCTCGTCTGGAGGGGTTAAGAAGTTTGATGATATCCAGTCCTTGTTAAGCTTAATGAGAGTCAGCCTGTGGGCATTTTCTGTAGTAAGCCGTGACCTTCTATCAGTGACAATTCCCCCAGCGGCACTGAAAACACGCTCTGATGTCACACTAGCAGCTGTGCAGGCCAGCACCTCCAAGGCATACAAAGCGAGCTCTGTCCAAGTGTGAAGCTTGGAAACCCAGTAATTAAAGGGTACAGAAGGGTCAGTTAGGAAGCTGGTACTGTCACTGACATACTCGTTCACCATGTTGGAAAATTGTTGTCTCCTAGTCAAGGTGACCGTAGGCATGATCAGTTGTTGATCGGAAGGTCTGTTGAACATTGCCCAGTTGGTGGACATCTTACCCCCACCTCTTCTTGACATTGATGACGTTTGTGTCCCAACCAAAGGCTGCTGTTGCAAAGAGCTGGTTCTTCGAGGTATAGCGGAGTCAGACGGTGATATGGACAGCAAATGATCAACAACAACACTCTTGAAAAAATCCATCGTTAAGCCCCTGGGTGACTACAACAGCAGCGACGGAAATTTGTCTTTGTATCTGGGGTCCAAAAAGGTTGACAACCAGTAGAGGTTGCTGGCATATATGTGAATGATGCGTGGATCTTGGGAGAGACATTGAGACATTACGTCAGCCATGTGTGCTAAGCTGCAAAGACTCATCTCCTCGCTTACAACAGAATGAGAATCACTACGCATCATGGCCTCTACATCGGTCTCCGCCTCCTCCTCTTCAGCCCACCCATGCTGTACCGACATAAACGTAGGGTTGGGAGTACCATCAGGGTTCACATCAGTACCACAGAAAAATGAATCTTCTTCATCATCACCCTCATCACCTTCTTCTTCCAGACCCAATGTAGCCTGCTGATATTGGCTTGGCTGGCTAGGATCAGCGATGTTAAATTCTGGCTCCATAGCCATTTGCTGGGCCCTCAAAGATTCTGTTTTCAGATTCAGGAGCGATTCTTTAAGCAAACAGAGCATGGGGATGGTGAGACTGATAATGGACTGATCACCGCTGACAAGTTTGGTGCAGTATTTAAAGTTCTCCAGCAACTCGCAAAGATCAGCCATCCAGACCCACTCGAAAGTACTAATGTGTCTGGTCTGACTTCCGTGGTGACGGGCATGTTGCAGCTGATATTCCGCTATTGCCCTCTGCTGCTCATTAAACCTTGCCAACATATGGAATGTTGAGTTCCATCTCGTCGGCATGTCGCAAATTAGCCGGTGTTTAGGCAAATTTAATTTGTTTTGAAGGGCTGAAAGACTGGCAACTGCTGTGTACGAATGTCTAAAATGGGCGCAAATTCGCCTCACCTTCTCGAGTAGGTCAGATAACTCGGGGTATATTTTCAGGAATTTCTGAACTATTAGGTTCAGCACGTGAGCCAGGCAAGGCACGTGAACAAGGTTACCGTGCTTTAGTGCCACCACAAGGTTTCGTCCATTGTCGCTTACAACAAGACCTGGTTGTAGTTGCAGGGGGGCCAGCCACTCATCAGTCTGTTGCTTAAGACCCTTCCACAGCTCAGTGCAGTGTGAGGTGATAGATAAGCTTCAGAAGAGCCTGTTGTCGCCTTGCTGAAGCAATACTGCAAAGCTCCCAACTTGGACGTGATGGTGCGGGCAGCTCAGAAGTGGACAAGGAAGTTGCAGAAGCAGATTGTGTACTGGACATATATGATGAGACAGCCACCCGGAATGATGTTGTGCCCGCTATTCGTGGAGTTGGTAGTATCTCAGATGGTCCACTTTGCGAAGTTGGGACACTGTCCACCAGGTTGATCCAGTGAGCCGTTACTGAGATCTATCTGCCCTGTCCACAACTACTTGTCCACGTGTCCGTTGTTAGGTGGACTTTGGCGGTTACAGCATTTGTTAGTGCACGCTTTAAGTTGTTAACAACAGGCTGGTGTAACGCGGGGATGGCACTACGTGAGAAAAAGTAGCGGCTGGGTACAGAGTATCGTGGTGCTGCCACAGCCAACAACTCCCGAAAAGACCCACAAGCCTAAAAGGCAGCATTTCCACAGCTAACAACTTTGCAATTTTTGCAGTCACTTTTTGGGAAATTGGGTGTGTCGATTGGTACTTTCGCTGCCTTTCATACAGCTGTGGCACAGACAACTGGACGTTTGGCGCACACTGACCAGTGGCTTGACTACTGTCATGTCTCTCTTGTACCGCAGCTTGGGAGGAGAACGTTTGAGCAGGAGCTGATGCCTGAACACTAGCTGGTGAAGGATGGATCTGAGGTGGCCTGGAAGTGTTGGGATCAGAAGGCACTGATTGTGAACCCTGATGGGCGACCACTGAATTGGGTGCTTAACAGACATATGCTTACGCATACTGCTGGTGCTCATGTTTCCTTTTCCAAGGCCTCTGCTTAGCCTTGCATGGCAGATGTTACAGATAACCATATTTGATACAGATGTGGCATCCTTAAAAAATTGCCACACAATGGCTTTTCGTCCTTTATGTTGAATTGGAGGCAGAGGAGGATGACTCTGTACAACACCAACTGTTGACACAGTTTGGGCAACTGTGTTTACAGTATGTGCAACAGTTGGTACACTTTGTGCAACAGTTGACACAATTTGGGCAACGGTTGTCACAGTTTGTGTTCTGGAGAAAGGAGTAAGCCTTGGTGCTTTTGGCGGTGGTACATAGCCACTTTCCTCCTCCTGGCTGCTCTGTTGGCTATGCATGCCAAGAGTCCAGGTAGGATCTGTGGTCTCATCATCCACCGATGGGTTGAGGAAATAGGAAGACTTTGAGGATTGGATGGCCCTGCGTTGTCTGTAGCGACACTAGACTGTGTTGGCAAGGACGATTGTGTACTGCAAGAACCAGTGGTCGAGGTGTTATCAGCCATCCAAGATGTTATCTGGTCATGCACTTCCGGCCTCAAGACACGTTTTTGTTGAGTACTGGGAATTTTAGACGTGAGAAAGAGAGATCTATCAATCCTCGTCTGTCTACCTGTACCAGTGCCTTCTTGGGCACGACTGCTGCGGCCACGACCTCGTCCCCGTCCCTTTGCAACCTCTTTTTTGGGAAATTGTGGTTTTTGTGACATTGTTGACAAATGCACAGTCACCGAAATGGAGTTAGGTGTTGCTGTAGGCGTCACCTGCTGGCGGGTTAAGTGTATGCTAACACTTGTCAGTGAAGCAGCACACTAGTCTCTGAAAAAAGTATTAAGTGCGCACAGCCACCGAGATGGAGTTAGGTGTTGCTGTAGGCGTCACTTCCTGGCGGGTTAAGTGTGTGCTAACACTTGTCAGTGAAGCAGCACACTAGTCCCTGAAAAAATTATTAAGTGAGCACAGCCACCGGGATGGAGTTAGGTGTTGCTGTAGGCGTCACCTGCTGGCGGGTTAAGTGTGTGCTAACACTTGTCAGTGAAGCAGCACAGTAGTCCCTGAAAAAATTATTACGTGCGCACAGCTACCGAGATGGAGTTAGGTGTTGCTGTAGGCGTCACCTGCTGGCGGGTTAAGTGTGTGCTAACACTTGTCAGTGAAGCTGCACACTAGTCTCTGAAAAAAGTATTAAGTGCGCACAGCCACCGAGATGGAGTTAGGTGTTGCTGTAGGTGTCACTTCCTGGTGGGTTAAGTGTGTACTAACACTTGTCAGTGAAGCAGCACAGTAGTCCCTGAAAAAATTATTACGTGCGCACAGCTACCGAGATGGAGTTAGGTGTTGCTGTAGGCGTCACCTGCTGGCGGGTTAAGTGTGTGCTAACACTTGTCAGTGAAGCTGCACACTAGTCTCTGAAAAAAGTATTAAGTGCGCACAGCCACCGAGATGGAGTTAGGTGTTGCTGTAGGCGTCACTTCCTGGCGGGTTAAGTGTGTGCTAACACTTGTCAGTGAAGCAGCACACTAGTCCCTGAAAAAATTATTAAGTGAGCACAGCCACCGGGATGGAGTTAGGTGTTGCTGTAGGCGTCACCTGCTGGCGGGTTAAGTGTGTGCTAACACTTGTCAGTGAAGCAGCACAGTAGTCCCTGAAAAAATTATTACGTGCGCACAGCTACCGAGATGGAGTTAGGTGTTGCTGTAGGCGTCACCTGCTGGCGGGTTAAGTGTGTGCTAACACTTGTCAGTGAAGCTGCACACTAGTCTCTGAAAAAAGTATTAAGTGCGCACAGCCACCGAGATGGAGTTAGGTGTTGCTGTAGGTGTCACTTCCTGGTGGGTTAAGTGTGTACTAACACTTGTCAGTGAAGCAGCACACTAGTCCCTGAAAAAATTATTAAGTGCGCACAGCCACCGAGATGGAGTTGGGTGTTGCTGTAGGCGTCACTTTCTGGCGGGTTAAGTGTGTGCTAACACTTGTCAGTGAAGCAGCACACTAGTCCCTGAAAAAATTATTAAGTGCGCACAGCCACCGAGATGGAGTTAGGTGTTGCTGTAGGCGTCACCTGCTGGCAGGTTAAGTGTGTGCTAACACTTGTCAGTGAAGCAGCACACTAGTCCCTGAAAAAATTATTAAGTGCGCACAAGTAGTCGCACAAGTAGGTGGCGTACGTGCTATTTGCAGGTAGAGCAGCAACGCACTGACCTGCCACAGACAAAATAAAGCTGAAGGGGTTTTTAGGACCCAAAATCTATCAGGTGCCTAAAAATTGTAAATAGTACCTCAGCTAAGCCTCTGACTTCAGCTATTAGGACAGCTGAGTGAGTAAGCTAAGCTATGAGGTCGGTCCTGTGAGCACTGTAAGGCTGCACCTCCCTGCCTGCCTACAGTCCTCTGCACAGTACTCCTCTGTCCTCCTGGTAGCTCTCACAAGAGCTGTTTGGGTTAAATATAAGGAATTTTTAAGGTTCCCTACACTGACTGACAATCCCTATGATCTGCTCCAGCAACTACCTCACCCTGCTCTAGCTCAGATCTTCACAGAAATGTGCCCAAAATGGCGGTGGCAAGGCTTATATACAGCCTTGCCTGTCATACATGACATAGGCATCACAATGGACAGAAGCAAATCATAGTCCTGCCACAAGCAACATGGCTGTGGCATTACTGAATATGATTGGCTAACATGCTTGTCCATCTTCACAAGTTTTCTGACCTAACACGCTAGGCAGAATACAGGACTCGGATTCGTAGACTCGCTCAGAATCGCTAAGACTCGGACTTCAAATTATTTCCCTTAATGTGCTACAGAAGGGGACGTAACTTGAAGGACGACCTTGTCCGTTCGAACATAGGGAGTTCTAAAAAGAGTATTCAAACAACCTTTGCACCCCCCAGCCTTGGGAATTTCCCTTGTCTGGGATGTGCGTGCTGTGGCAATTTGTTAAAGGGTAGGTTCTTCAGTCACCCCCGTTCCGGAAAAATATATAACATTAATAAGAGATACACGTGCAATAGCAATTTCGTTGTGTATACTATTGTCTGCCCATGCGGTCTCCTTTATGTCGGAGAGACAACGATGGAAATAAAAACAAGAATAGGGAAACATAAGAGCACAATTCGGACGGGGATGATTGAATTGCCAGTTCCAAGACACTTCCACGACATGGGCCACACGGTCAACCAACTCAGATTTAGGGTCATTGACGATGTTCCCTTGCCTAGAAGGGGTGGAGACTGTGTGGCCATGTTAAAGAAGAAAGAATTGAAATGGATATTCGAATTGGACACCCTGGTCCCTAAAGGTATGAATGTTGATTACGATCAACGGGGTTGTCTATTAGGATCATGTTGATGTCTATCTAGCTTTCTCATTTGTAGGTTGTTTTTATCATTTTAATCATGTCATATTTTGATCTAGATGGGAAGATGTGCAGCTCTATGGAAGTACAGTATTCTACGCATAATATAAATACACTATGGTCACGTCTTGAAGATTGTTCATTTGTATATAAATGTTTTTTTCTTGGGGTAAGGCAGAATCATAGAGTAAATATTATACTCGAGTATTTGCATAATATGGAGGGTTGATGGAGGGGTCATATGATCTCTAATGGAATAAAAGGTTGGTACATAATGAGCTTACACCGAACGCAGTTTGGTATATAGCGATGATATATTTTCTATATATATGCACCAAAGAACTGCTCCATTTAGGTATAATACACTGCTTGCTTTGCATCTATGTATCACTATGATGCTACCTCCACTGTGACTATATAGTGTTAATTAACATCGATATGGGTTCCCGGGGTTTTTTGTTACCTGTTATGCATCTACTAGCTGTCTAATGGGAAGTAAACTTTTCTTTCTTTTTTATAATGCAGATGTTTTTCTTCCATGGTAACCTCTAGTGTCATTTTGACACAATTTTGCTGATATTTCGCTAATGTTGTGAGATATGTGGACATTTGACCTGGATAGATATACTGCGGTCCCTATGGACGCCGGAGGCAGGAAGTACGTCACTGCACTGCCTTGTTCTGAACTCTGAGTGACAGCCGAAGCGGCGAATCAGTGGAAGACGCCGGCGCATGCGCATTGGGACCTGCATTGAAGTCCGGATGTGTACAGCATAGTGAAGCAGCGATTGGTGTGGGCTTTCTGATTATACTATTGCCATGCCAACGGACCGATGCATGCCAGTGATTGGGGGATTCTCGCTGCTGTAGGAGGATGTGTGTTTTGGACATTTTTAGACACAGACAGCGGCGATGTATGTTCCTCAAATACCGGGAGGTTGTACTATGTGTTTTCTTTCAGGTAATATGCTGTTAGTTGATCTCTGTCTAGCTCATATGACTTTTTAACCTTTGTTTACCATGCACTGTATATTGGTTGGTTGATTGATATTGTGGGTGGAGTTTTGATGATATAAATGGCACCTTGTTGTAATGGGATATATGCACTTGAAAAAGGTAGTCTGACCGAAACGTCGTGCTGAGATGACGGAATAAAAACATGGAATTTTGAAATATACCGGCTGGTGAGGCGCTGTTCTTATTTATGATTATATACCTATGCCAGGTGGAGCTCCCTGAAGGTACCTTTACACGCCGCCACGGCAGGCTGGATACATCCTGCTACTTCACGTGCACGAGCACGCTCAAACGGTTACAAACGGTCAACGCACCCTCTTTACACGCCGCCACAAGGTGCGCTACGCCACGCTACATCTATAGCTAGCTACATCGCCGGGTGTCTCAAGTAGCCAGCTGTAGCTCATTTACACACCGCTATAACCAGCTACTATGGGCGGACCTGGTGCAGCAGGGCCAGCACATAGGCGTGCCACAATTGTGGATTACGAGCCGTCCGTACGCTGATAGGACGAAGCAATAACATCCTGATTGGGCAGGCAACGCAGGAGGTTGAGTAATACAGCACGCTCGAGCGATTGTGTAGTGTGACTCGTCAGCTCCTTAAATATGCCTCCCTATGCAGCGACTACCAATCGTCATGCAGCAGCTTCCACCAATGATCGCACATGGGGCGTGGTAATACGGAACCAGGGTCACGCCTTAGCTACATTGCAGGCTGTCCCGAGTTCCCTTCCGTTGCTTCTTTACACGCCGATACAGCTCGCTACCATCGGCGATGTAGCCATCAGTTTTCGAGCAGAGCTAGGAAACAGATGTATCTGTTGCCGGCTGTAGCGTCACGTCTTCAGACGCCGCTACGACGGGCTACATTGGCGCTACAAGCTACATTTGTAGCCTGTAGCGGGATGTATCCAGCCTGCCGTGGCGGCGTGTAAAGGTACCTTGACTGATGACGTGCGCCCCCATTAGGAATTCATTGAGTTCCGATTGCCACATGGTGCTGTGGAATTTATAATTTTGACATTGTGACTGAGCTTCTTTTCACGTGCACCAGTGCATTTATAATTATGGAGATGTCTGACTCTGGAGCTGGTGGGTCAGGTTCCGTCAGTCCTTTTTCCTATACGGATGAGGAAGCGATGAGGATTATCTCTGATACTGAAGTAGATAATTCCTTTCTTAATCAACCCACTGCAGATATGCTGAAGCGCAAATGGGAAAATGGGCAGAAAAAACGTATTTCTATGGAACTGCATGTTGTAACGCTTGTTGAGTATTATAAGGCGAAGCGGATCCCTCAGGGATTACGTTCAAACCTACAACCATCTCTGTTGCCTAATAACACTAGCTTCTGTGCGAAATTTGAAGCTATCAGCAACAAATATGCATTTGACATCATGTTGCTCAATATTGAGTTTTTGAAAAAGGAGATTGAAATTTTGAGAAAAAGGCTGACTGAGACGAGAACAGCTTTGATTGATGTAACCACTGAGGAGGAATTTAGCGCTATTGATATCTAATTTGGAGGATGTGAAAAAGACCAAGTGGTTCCGCGATATTGAGGACTATAATAATGGTCATATTTATGGCTGGCAGTACAGGACTATTACACCACAGGGTACAAAGCCTAAACCAGGGCCTAAAAGACCGAATAAAAAGCCTAGGAAACCTCAGAATCCGCGCACGCCTCAACCACCTGGACTTGCAGGCGAATCCGATTCCACTGATGATGGTGGTAATATGTCTGGGGCTGGTTTTTTACCCAAACCGAAAGGCCCAGGGCCCGGATCCGGTATGGCCACAGGGGTGGCAGGAAACACAGGGGAAAACGGACAGAAACCGGTGACGAGATCAAGGTCCAGGAGGCGTTGATCGGTGATGAGCAGCTGGTGGTAAATATATCATCTATTAACCTTAGCAAGGAACAAAATATGATTCTGTGTAAGGGGCTTACGTTTTGCCCTACGGGCTATGTGGACTGGTTTGGAATTGACAATGATTTGTATAGTTTTTTCCGCAGGTTGGGTTTAGCTAAGTACTTCTCTGAGAAGGAAAATAGGGCCCCAACGATATCAGAGGATACCCTCTCTCTCAGGAGTGTGGACTTATGGAAAAAGAGTAATTTTGTAGCCCCGGGACACGATCCTGTAATAGAGACCTTTATTAAACTGGTCCAAAATGATATTACTAAATTAAAGAAAAATTATGAATGGAGGGGAAAGTCCAATGTCACACGCCTTGAGAGAGAGGAGATCAGAAAATTAAAGGAGGATGTGTCCATCACCATTAAGCCCGCCGATAAGGGCGGGGCTATTGTGGTGATGGACACTGTCCAATATCGAGGGGAAGTTATGAGACAACTTGAGGATACTTTGGTTTATGAGAAATTGTCTACGAACCCCACATTTAAATTCCAATTGGAGTTAAAGGCCTTGATCACGGATGCCCTTGTGGATGGCATCATTGATCTCGGACTTTCTGAATACCTGATGGTGGATTACCCTGTGGTGCCGACCCTTTACATCCTTCCAAAAATACACAAGGACCTAAAAAATCCCCCGGGACGTCCAATAGTCTCGGGGAGAGGATCATTGTGTAACAAAGTGTCAATTTTTCTTGATCACTTGTTACGGAGGTTTGCTGTTTCAGCACCTTCGTATACAAGGGATACCGGTGATTTCATCCGTTCTCTGTCAGGTTTACAGGTCAATGATTCTACATGGCTGGTCTCGTTTGACGTTGTGTCATTATATACATCTATTGAGCACGAAAGAGGTCTTGCAGCCATCGATGTGACGCTTGCCGCCTCTGACATGGCGCCCGACTGTGCACGGTTCACCCTGGCGCTGTTGGGGTTCATCCTCAGGAGGAATTTTTTCCTCTTTGGGGATGATTATTACCTGCAGCGCCGGGGGACAGCCATGGGGTCCAATGTGGCCCCGACATATGCTAACATCTATATGGCTGTCCTCGAGGGTGAACACGTGTACAGTTCACCATCCTGGCGCCATGTCAGGGCTGGCGACGTTACATCGATGATATCTTCTTT
Organism: Allobates femoralis; assembly: GCA_033576535.1. Taxonomy (NCBI): domain Eukaryota; kingdom Metazoa; phylum Chordata; class Amphibia; order Anura; family Aromobatidae; genus Allobates; species Allobates femoralis. The sequence goes on from JARQOC010000003.1 coordinate 265,816,852, forward strand.
GTGTGGGACGGTAATAGGGATGAATTGGAGGTTTTCTTTGACACATTAAATAACGTTCACCCTGGTCTGGGATTCACCATGTCATGCTCCCTTGAAAAAATGCAATTTTTAGACACAATGGTCTATAAGAAAGATGGATTATTAATGACTGATCTATATGTTAAAAGTACAGACAGGAATAGTACTTTGCATTTTTCGAGCGAGCACCCAAGGAAAATGGTGGAGTCCCTACCTTGGAGTCAAATGTTGAGAGCCCGTAGGATTGTCTCGGATGACTCAATAATTGATAAAAGGTTACAGGAAATGGTCAACAGGTTCCTTAGAAGAGGTTATCCTAAATCTGATCTTGTAGGATATAAAGCTAAAGCATTAAACATTTGTCAAAGTGAATTATTGATTCCCAAACCTAAAGTAATGTCTGCTAAGAGAGTACCGTTTGTAACCACTTATTGTGGGGCTAGTAGAAAAATTACGGATGTGATTAAAAGGCATTGGCCTCTTCTTATGAAGGGGCACAGTGAAGTGGAGGACTTCAAGTTATTTCCCTTAATGTCCTACAGAAGGGGACGTAACTTGAAGGACGACCTTGTCCGTTCGGACATAGGGAGTTCTAAAAAGAGTATTCAAACAACCTTTGCACCCCCCAGCCTTGGGAATTTCCCTTGTCTGGGATGTGCGTGCTGTGGCAATTTGTTAAAGGGTAGGTTCTTCAGTCACCCCCGTTCCGGAAAAAAATATAACATCAATAAGAGATACACGTGCAATAGCAATTTCGTTGTGTATACTATTGTCTGCCCATGCGGTCTCCTTTTTGTCGGAGAGACAACGATGGAAATAAAAACAAGAATAGGGAAACATAAGAGCACAATTCGGACGGGGATGATTGAATTGCCAGTTCCAAGACACTTCCACGACATGGGCCACACGGTCAACCAACTCAGATTTAGGGTCATTGACGATGTTCCCTTGCCTAGAAGGGGTGGAGACTGTGTGGCCATGTTAAAGAAGAGAGAATTGAAATGGATATTCGAATTGGACACCCTGGTCCCTAAAGGTATGAATGTTGATTACGATCAACGGGGTTGTCTATTAGGATCATGTTGATGTCTACCTAGCTTTCTCATTTGTAGGTTGTTTTTATCATTTTAATCATGTCATATTTTGATCTAGATGGGAAGATGTGCAGCTCTATGGAAGTACAGTATTCTACGCATAATATAAATACACTATGGTCACGTCTTGAAGATTGTTCATTTGTATATAAATGTTTTTTTCTTGGGGGTAAGGCAGAATCATAGAGTAAATATTATACTCAAGTATTTGCATAATATGGAGGGTTGATGGAGGGGTCATATGATCTCTAATGGAATAAAAGGTTGGTACATAATGAGCTTACACCGAACGCAGTTTGGTATATAGCGATGATATATTTTCTATATATATGCACCAAAGAACTGCTCCATTTAGGTATAATACACTGCTTGCTTTGCATCTATGTATCACTATGATGCTACCTCCACTGTGACTATATAGTGTTAATTAACATCGATATGGGTTCCCGGGGTTTTTGTTACCTGTTATGCATCTACTAGCTGTCTAATGGGAAGTAAACTTTTCTTTCTTTTTTATAATGCAGAAGATGTTTTTCTTCCATGGTAACCTCTAGTGTCATTTTGACACAATTTTGCTGATATTTCGCTAATGTTGTGAGATATGTGGACATTTGACCTGGATAGATATACTGCGGTCCCTATGGACGCCGGAGGCAGGAAGTACGTCACTGCACTGCCTCGTTCTGAACTCTGAGTGACAGCCGAAGCGGCGAATCAGTGGAAGACGCCGGCGCATGCGCATTGGGACCTGCATTGAAGTCCGGATGTGTACAGCATAGTGAAGCTGCGATTGGTGTGGGCTTTCTGATTATACTATTGCCATGCCAACGGACCGATGCGTGCCAGTGATTGGGGGATTCTCGCTGCTGTAAGAGAATGTGTGTTTTGGACATTTTTAGACACAGACAGCGGCGATGTATGTTCCTCAAATACCGGGAGGTTGTACTATGTGTTTTCTTTCAGGTAATATGCTGTTAGTTGATCTCTGTCTAGCTCATATGACTTTTTAACCTTTGTTTACCATGCACTGTATATTGGTTGGTTGATTGATATTGTGGGTGGAGTTTTGATGATATAAATGGCACCTTGTTGTAATGGGATATATGCACTTGAAAAAGGTCGTCTGACCGAAACGTCGTGCTGAGATGACGGAATAAAAACATGGAATTTTGAAAATATACCGGCTGGTGAGGCGCTGTTCTTATTTATGATTATATACCTATGCCAGGTGGAGCTCCCTGACTGATGACGTGCGCCCCCATTAGGAATTCATTGAGTTCCGATTGCCACATGGTGCTGTGGAATATATAATTTTGACGAGGAGAACTTGGTGAGTTTTACTTCAGTATCTGTAAGGCCATGCTCAGACGAGGAGAACTTGGTGAGTTTTACTTCATTATCTGTAAGGCAATGCTCAGACGAGGAGTATTTGGTGATGTTTTTCCTCACTATATGTAAGGCCACGTTCAGACGAGGAGAACTTGGTGAGTTTTACTTCACTATCTGTAAGGCCATGCTCAGACGAGGAGTATTTGGTGATGTTTTTCCTCACTATATGTAAGGCCACGTTCAGACGAGGAGAACTTGGTGAGTTTTACTTCAGTATCTGTAAGGCCATGCTCAGATGAGGAGAACTTGGCGAGTTTTACTTCACTATCTGTAAGGCCATGCTCAGACGAGGAGTATTTGTTGATGTTTTTCCTCACTATATGTAAGGCCACATTCAGACGAGGAGAACTTGGTGAGTTTTACTTCAGTATCTGTAAGGCCATGCTCAGACGAGGAGAACTTGGTGAGTTTTACTTCAGTATCTGTAAGGCCATGCTCAGACGAGGAGAACTTGGTGAGTTTTACTTCAATATCTGTAAGGCCACGTTCAGACGAGGAGAACTTGGTTAGTTTTACTTCAGTATCTGTAAGGCCATGCTCAGACGAGGATTATTTGGTGATGTTTTTCCTCACTATATGTAAGGCCACGTTCAGACGAGAAGAACTTGGTGAGTTTACTTCACTATCTGTAAGGCCATGCTCAGACGAGGAGTATTTGGTGATGTTTTTCCTCACTATATGTAAGGCCTCATGCAGACTATGAGTATTGTGTCACATTTAGGGGATTACAAGAAGAGTCTCCATTTTTTCAAAAAATTTGGGCACAAACACCACTTAAGTGGCATCCATTGCCTCTCAGTTACAAAATTTAAATGGTTACTTTTAGGCCAAAAACCACAAGGCTTCATTCTCCCCAGGATCACACAGGAGTAGAAAAGTCCTTGCGGATTCATGCCTTGTTCATCTTTATGAATGTTAGTCTGTCCACATTCTGGGTGGACAGACGCGTGCGCTTTTCTGTCAGCACACCACCAGCAGCGCTGAAGACACGTTCCGAGAGAACGCTGGCTGCGGGGCATGACAAGATCTCCAAGGCATGGGTGGCGAGCTCAGGCCATTTTTCCATTTTGGAAGCCAAAAATGAGCAAGGCTCCAGTTCCCCAGTCATGGCATCGATGTTAAGTTGGAGATACTCGTGTACCATCCGCTCCAGGCATTGACTATGTGTCAGACTTCTCGTTTCTTCTGGCCTTGCAAGCAATGTTCTGAAAAAATTGTGGAACGAGGCAAAGAAATTGGTGTTAACACCACCACCTATGGTGTTACTGGTATGGTGTGTGAGTGATGATGACTCGACAATCCCATGGTTGACAAGTGAGAAATGTGAGATTCACTCTGTCTACCACTGGTGGTTTGTGGAAATGCCGAGGTCAGATTATGTATCAGCTTCTGCTGATACTCCTGCACGCGTGCGTCCCTTTGTATGGCTGGAATTATGTCAGCAAATTTGGTCTTGTACCGGGGATCGAGGAGTGTGGCAACCCAGTAGTTGGCATTGCTTCCAATTCGGACAATCCGAGGGTCATGTTGCATGTAGTGCAGCAAGAAGGCGCTAATGTGTCTTGCGCATCCAGGAGGACCGAGTCCTTGTTGTTTCCAAAATAATTTGTGTGTTGTTTTGTTGGTTGTAGGGCCACATCACTTACCATGTTGTACCCTCAGGTGAGTTGACTGCACACTTTTCACTGTTCAATAGTGTTGCTTTCATATGAGCAATGTTTGTGTTGACCTAGTACACTGGTTTGGTAATGCTGCAGCTGCTTATCTGTAATTTGTAACATACATTTGGGGGTACATGACAAATGTTTTACCATTTTGTTTTGTTTCTTTACAGGAACCTCCAGAGCTGCAGGCCAGCCAAGAGGGGTCACCCGTGGATGATCCTCCCCCATCAACATCTGAGGGGGAGGTTGTGCCTGGTCCCAGGGCGGCAGGGCAGCACCCTGGGCCCAGCTCAGTCATTAGTCGTAGATGCCCTGAGCTGGGAATGTGGGCAAGGAGGGTGCTGCTTCACACCAAAAATCTGCCAAACACTGGGATTGGGCATCTAGTTAATGAGAGGGTGGCCAGTCTGGACCCAGTGTAGCAGAGACTGGTTGAGAGGCTCATCATTCGGGTCCTGGAAGTGGCTGAGGACATGGCACTGACAGCACCAGCCCATCTTGTCATCCCCACTGGACAGTCGTCAGTGTCCCATGGTCCGAGGCCGCCTATGTATGGTCCCAGACAGACTCCAGACTTGTCCAAGGGCCCCAGACAACCCCCCTGAGTTGGGCTTCTGGTAGGGGATATGGGGATATGGGGCCACAACCCACGTCTGACACAGTAGAGGAATACCTACATGAGGAGAGACGCTGTCAATAACTGTTGCTTTAATTGGGGCCAAACCTTTTATTTGTTTTGTGAACACACATGTGTTTTTGTTGTTTTTGTTTATGTCCATAATAAATAATTTTTTGACCGAAAAACTCAGTCTTGTTGTGTAACTGTCATGTATGTTTATGTATGTACTGTGATGTTGTATTATAGGGCAAGGATGTGTTTTACTTGTATAGGCCACATAACTACTATCACATGGTAAGGTGCATATTTTGACATATGCTACATCCCTTTGGCCCCTAGGTGTGATAATGGCTTGGTAAAATATTTATATGCCCTACATGGGTCTACAAGTGTGTACCCGGCCCTTAACACATGTTTTTTTTGGTTTGCCATACAATGGGAAGTAGTGTTTTTCCTATTGGATGTGTGATATTGTCAGGGTTACATTGGGTCAGCAATGTTGTTTTGGGCGACATACATTGATGGGCTGCCTCCCTGCAGCCCTTCTGTGTTTTTTCAGTAATGTTTGCACATTCAATGCTAATGTGAGCCCTCACACATTTGATTGTGGCTGACAGATGTTGCATGAGCAAAGATGTGTAGACTACGAAGTCCTGCACCTCTGTGTGCATAGGACAGACGCAAAATACTGTAGTGGGATTTGCACAATAATTTTTATTGGCTATATCCAATATTTTTTGGGCCCCTTTTTTTTTTTAAATGGCCCGAGTACAGACCATTTCTTTTGTTTAAAATTTTGTGCCTTGGTGGCATTTTGGATCCCCCTTTTATAAAAAAAAAAAACAACTACACACACAAAAAAAAAACATATGATGGCAACATGCCACACACTCAACACACAAGGGGGCAGGAAAAACAACACAAACAAACATTCATAATAGCTGTTGCAAAACAGCAGGGCCAGCCCCAGGCTGCCCACCAGTGAGACACTGGATGATGGCCCACATTCTGTCCAAATTGGCCTGCGCCTCACGGTGGACATCAACCAAATCCTGTATGGTTTGGTGTCCTGTACGGGAAGCAAAACAACATCAGGAACATGTTTTTCGGAGTTTAACAATGTTCTGTACATGTGTAACCATACTTACGATTTAGCACATGATCCCGCACTTCCCTTTCGGGTGGTTGCGAGGTCCTTTCAGGCCGCCCGCCCACAGCTGCTGGGCCATCTGCATTTATCAAAAGCACAAACAAAAAACATCAGTAATGCATTATGTCCAGGTGACACAGGCCAAATTCTAAACAACTTTCTCGTTTAATATGGGCACACTTACCATCAGCGCCACCTCCACCAGGCTCACTATCACCCTGTGGGGACCATTCCCCAACAGGGTTGCCAACTGGGCTGCCTACTTTGGGTGAAGGGGAGGCAGGAGGTGACGTAGTATGCTGCTGCTCGTGTGTGGGTCCTGGGCCCACAGGTGGGGCTCTTGGCGCAATTCCAGGTGGGGTGGAGGGTGGCCTTTAAGGGGCAGAGGCTGGGCTGGCAGGTGCAGAGGGGAGGCTGTGAGCTGCTCCTGAGGCGGGACCCCCAGCAGCTGAAGAGGTTACCCTTCTAGAAGAAGGTGGTGGTGGGCTGGCAGGTGGTGTTGCTGCTGGTGGAGTACGTCTGGGGGCTGGTGGGGTTGCCGCTGGTGATGGGCGGTCTGGTGAGCTTTCCGCCTCCCCTGTTAGGTTGAACATTTGTTTTGTAAATCAATTAGCACCATCACCAAAACATATAACATCACCAATGTCATTTGTATGAGTGTGAGGAATGAGTTCAGTCAATATGTACATGTTTGTTGGTTTGGGCAAAGTGATGTGATGTCAGCTGACGGTGCACATCTGTACATGGGCCATGGCCAAACACACAGTTTTGTGGCCATGCAGTGCACACACGCATATAGTGGTGGCCATGACAGTGGCTGTGACACACACAATTGGGATATTAATGTTGTGTATGCAGACCTATGGTGTGGATGCAGGGGAGTAATTATGGCATATTGGGCAACAAACCACAGTGTTAAGTTAGAAACAAACAATACTGACCCATCCATATAAATCAAGGCTAATGTACAGATGCACATGTTCACACAGGAAACAGATGGTGTACTGGTCATGTGGCAGTATACATTTATGTTTTGTGTAATGGATATATTGGCATTCTCACCATCATTGTGTGGCAGGCTATATGTCACACACCACACAGATATTGCCTGTATATGTAATGGTGGACATTACATGACTTACAAGATGTAGATGTTGACTTCAGCCTTATTAGACAGCTATGTGTCTTGATTAACTGTTAAAACGGCAATGTTGACGTCAACCATGCCAACACATAGCAGTGTACTCTGCACCTTCATGTTGCATCTTGCACACCTTACAGATGCCAATGGATGAAGTCTCATCATCATCTACTCAGGGTACCTATTGGACAAGCTACACTTCCAGTTGATGCTACATGTTTGCTTGGTGATGGAATGAGGTATGTGTGTATCACAATTACTCAGCACACAGCTTCCTAATCCGTGCACGGATGTTAGCAATGCATCCTGGACACTTGTATTTCAAGTCCCCCACCTTCTTCTGGATCTGCTGGGTGGTGCTGTCCACACCCAGTCTCCTCAACAGGGCCCTCTTCACTTTGCGCATGATGGCCTGTTGTGGAGAAGTGGGTGCTGGTGCCGATGGTGGCACCAATAATCCCTCATGTCCAGAATTTCTATGAGAATTAGCAGCTCTGGCTCACCCCATTCAGCAGCTTTCTGTCCTGACGCCATCACTACCTCTCCAGGGGAAGGAAAAGCACCTGGAAGGCAGGGCACAACGTCCAACAATAACATGATGTCATAGCGCACGCTGGTTACGTCGAGGAGACTTGAGGGCCCAGACAACTTAAGGCGCAACAGAGTGGTGAGCCTTTCAGGTATGCCGTGGCGTCACCAAACTAAATCAATAATGAACCGCAGGGTGACGTACGTACGTAGCAAATAGAAGACATACATGCGTTAGTATGTAATTTGGGGCCCATGTGGTTTGTGATTTCTGTATGCTCAACATGTTAGTTTTGACATTTCAGCCACCAGCAATAGGAATTGGCTTATTCAACATATATTTGTGTGTATGAATTCATACACCAATCGTCAATATCGGAGGAGTAATCATTTAGTCTGGACGTGCCAACATCATACACGCAGTGTCATTGTGATGCGCTAGTCCATGACGCTCGTAGTTTGACAGCCTTTCCTGACACTTGTGAAGCAGAAGATGAGTCTGGTGAAGAACACACAGATCATCAAATATGGTGCCTTTGCCACAGGTAGCCAATGGGAACGCAGGATAAGCCACCAATCGCTGCAGACGGGGCGCGGAAAACAGCACGCTTAGGCACACCTATGAATTGATTCCAAAATGTCTGAGCTCGCTTTCTACATTGCTATCACACGCCACGATGCGCTGATATCGCTTGGTTGATATCGCCAGATTTCACTGCAGTGCAGGGCAATCAGGCAACGCTCCACCAGCGATTTCTAACCGTAGAATCACCCAGTCACTTGCCACTACGCACATGTGACGTGGTTTCCACATTGCCGAATTTGTGAATTGCCAGCGTTCTCGCCGGTGATATAGCGGCGTGTGACGGTACCTTTAGGCTGACCACAATGAAAGGCCACTCTAAAATATGCAGTTTTATTACACAGCATAATGCCACACATGTCACAAGTTTTTGGAGAGCATACAATTGGCATGCTGTCTGCATGTATGCCTACTATAGCTGTTGCCCATAAATTGAATATTCATTTCTCTACCATAAGCCATCTTTGAAGATGTTTCAGAGAATTTGGCAGTACATCCAACAGGCATCACAAAAAACCACATGTAACTACATCAGTCTAGGAGCACCAAATCCAGTATCTTCATTTCTAACATTGTCTGAGACCAGCCCCTTGGACAGCTGCTGCAACATTCAGTTTGCAAAACCAAAGGATTTTTGCACAGACTGCCAGAAACCAACTCAAAGAAGCTCATGTTCACCTTACTGCAGTTCATCAATGTAACAAACTTGAGCGTGCAAATGTTGACATTCGATGGCTTCTAGCATGTGGGAGATTTTAGAATATGGACTAGAGGATAGTGGGTTCCTGGTTGCTTCATGTTTTTTGATTCTTCTTAAATCTTTGAAAAGTAATTTGCATCTTTTTTTTCTCAACATGTTTTTGCAACTCTGTTGACTCATGGTACCAAAACTTTTGATGGTTGTGTAAGAATGTCCCAGTAGCAATTTCAGTAGTGTTGCATCCCTCTGTAAAATATTTAACAGACTTTGTTTTTTTTATAATAAGTTAAAGCTCTTTTTTGTACAATTTTAAAATGAAGTATAAATTTATATAATCTAATGTTGGAAAACATACATTCAAATTTTGATATGATCTACATACTCATTTCCTTTTTAATTGTAGAGTATTGCAAGCTACACTACTGTTCAAAAGTTTAAGGTCATTTACAAATTTCCTAATTTTGAAAGAAAAGCACATTTTTTTCGATGAAGTGAACATTAAATAAATCAGAAATACTCTCTATACATTGTTAATGTGGAAAATGACTATTCTAGCTGCAAACGTCTGGTTTTTAATGTAATATCCTACAGTACACAAGTGTAAAGAGGCCCATTTCCAACAACCACCACTCCAATGTTTTAATGGTACATTGTGTTTACTAACTGTGTAAGAAGGCTAATAGATGTGCAGGAAACCCTAGAAAACCCTTACACAAGTATGTTAGCACATGTGAAAATGGTTTGGCTGATTAGAGAAGCTATAAAACTGACCTTACTTTGAGCTACATTAGTTGAGCATCTGGAGCATTACATTTGTTTGTTCTATGAAACTCTCAAAATGGCCAGAAAAAGAGAACTTTAATTGGAAACTCAACAGTCTATTCTTGTTCTTAGAAATGAAGGCTATTGCATGCAAGACATTGCCAAGAAACTGAAGATTACCTACAATAGTGTTTACTAATCCCTTCAGAGGAGAGCACAAACAGGCTCTAACCAGAGTAGAAAGAGATGTGGGAGGCCCTGGTGCACAACTGAGCATCAAGACAAGTACATTAGAGTCTCTAGTTTGAGAAATCAACGCCTCACAGCTCCTCAACTGGCAGCTTCATTAAATAGTACCCGCTGAACACACAAAATTGTCTGGATGACCCCAAACTTTTGAACCATAGTGTAGGTGATCCTAAAAAAGGCATTGTATAAATCATAAATAACTAGATGATGCAGTCAACATAACCCATTCATTATTGCTGTCTGCCAACTGGTATGGCACAAACCCAGAAATGCGTTTCAGCAAAGACTTTGTCCAGAGGAGTCTCTTGTAGGGATGTCACTGAATTCTCTGAATGAAGTAAATGTATGTCAGCTATGCATAGACTTTACATTTTATTCGAATAACCAGATTGATTGTTGATTTCTTGGTTGGACTTAGCTTATTAAGCATTAAATACCATAGTCTATTTGTCCACTATTATTACAAACATTTATCCTTCTTTTTAAATGCTAGAAGTTTTGTCATTTTTTATTCTCCCTTTGTAATAAAAATAAATAGAGCTTTCAATTTGATTCCAGCTAGTTTTGAAGTCATGTTTTTGAACCTTATCTTGAGAATAATGAAAGACAAAAAGATGAAAGATATTTATGCTAGTTATCCGTTCTAAAATTAGGCTTTATGTCAGAAAACCAATGCTTTGAGAAATACATATAAAGCATGCAAATATATTAATGAATTAAAAACAAACATTAAATTATAATAAACCTACATAAATAAAACTAAGTTTGACAGGGGAAAAAAGTTGTATTGTTGTTTGACCATTAAATACAAATTTATTATACTTGAATTATATTCCTTACTGTTACTTCTGTCTTATAGATTTATTTAATTTCATTATAAAAAAAACTACATGCATTTTTTAAGTCATGTTCACATTATGAACGTAAATCAAAACAATTAAAACCATGTTGAAATCCCAGTGGACCTTGTTTTGCTTCAATGAAGTCCACTGTTGGCATCTATAGTGTGACAGAAATACTGTATTGTCCCCTCCAAGCTAAAAGATGCACGTGACTATATGATGCACCCAGATTTGGACAACAAATAATGAGGCAAAAAATAATATTAAAACTACCCTGCATTGATAATATTGTGGAGGGGTGATGTCAGTAATATTTGTGGTCTAAATCTGTGTTTATTTCTTGATGCTCTATTATAGAAGAGGAGGAGGCAACAATTTATTCCAAAGTGATAGAGATATATTAGCAGGGCTGTAAAAAATAAAATAAAGTGTATTTTATACTGTCCCCCAAATGGACATACCAAGGGCTCATTCAGTTTACTTTTGTTGTCTTATACCAACGTTTATAAAGAGCACAATTACATTTATTGTGGATTCAATCACGTCTGGTTGTCTTTCATTTATGCCACTCCTTATGCAAAATTAGCTGATTGTACGCTTTAGCTAAAATTATTCTAATAGCCACGCTACTTATAAGGACACCTAATCCAGAATTCACAACATCAGTGCTGTCCTACACTGATTTTTCAGTACTCTTCATGATCACAAATAAATGTGGGCCAACAAAAATGCAATCACATAGGTATCCTATATGTTGCAGTCAGAGAGTGTAAATGTAGGAGATGAGATGTTGTATCAGGGAACCATAACTCTTCTGCTAAGTATAAATCAACTTGTTATCTACATGTGACAGTTTTATTTTTCTTCACCCTGTGCACCACAGATCCATTCTAGTTAGAAGAAAAAAAGTGTTGGTACCATGTAAGCCAGTTGAAAAAATGTTGATTTCTCTCACTGGGAGAAAAAAGACAATAATCTTGTAGTTGTGATACCTTTTAATGGCTAACAAAAATAAAATAAATGATATTACAAGGCAAGCTTTTGAGACTTCTCAGGTCTCTTCATCCAAAAACAAAATATCACAAAATATTTGAAGAAGCACAAATATATGCATGCACAACCAGAGGAGATACAAGGTATAATAAATTTACATTTAAATAAATAAACAAAACCTGGAGAGGATGCTTAATCACCCAGGTTTAGTGATGTAAAAGTTTTTATGACCCTAATTTATATGTAAACCTGGTGTCTTCAGTGTCTCTGAAAAAACATTCTTCAGATGTGATAATGAACCATAAATCCGTCAGATAGGTTTAGCCCTTTCTGGACACAGTCAAAAATTCTAATGAGCTTGGATTCTCAGACCCTTTGATGTTTCTGTAATTTGAAATTCATTCTCTGTATTGCAACTTACAGACTTAAAGGCTGTTGAGTTGTATCTTATACCTCATTTGAAGCCAGAAGGAATAAAAATTACGACCGCACTACCATCCAAACCACCAGTAGTCAGTGATAAAAATTCATGATTGTGATTTTACTGTCTTCGCGTTTCAGGGCGTTCTAGCTCCTTCCTCAGGAAAAATCACAGATGTACATGGTTTCTCCATACAAGCTCACATTATATATGTTTACTTTGTGAACAATTATGACGAAATTAATCAGGGAGGGACATGGCATGATGTAATATCACATGATCTTACACAATTATTTTTTTTATTTTTTTCTCACCCCTTGTAGCAATTAAATAATGTCATATACATATATACTATATACACATACCATGGTACATAGTAATGGGGATATACAGTTGTGGCCAAAAGTATTGACACCTTTGCAATTCTGTCAGATAATACTCAGTTTCTTCCTGAAAATGATTGCAATCACAAATTCTTTGGTATTATTATCTTCATTTAATTTATCTTCAATGAAAAAACACAAACAGAATTGTCCTAAAGCCAAATTGGATATAATTCCACACCAAACATAAAAAAGGGGGTGGACAAAAGTATTGGCACTGTTAGAAAGATCATGTGATGCTTCTCTAATTTGTGTAATTAACAGCACCTGTAACTTACCTGTGGCACCTAACAGGTGTTGGCAATAACTAAATCACACTTGCAGCCAGTTGACATGGATTAAAGTTGACTCAACCTCTGTCCTGTGTCCTTGTGTGTACCACATTGAGCATGGAGAAAAGAAAGAAGACCAAACAACTGTCTGAGGCTATGAGAAACAGAATTGTAAGGAAGCATGAGCAATCTCAAGGCTACAAGTCCATCTCCAAAGACCTGAATGTTCCTGTGTCTACTGTGCGCAGTGTCAACAAGACGTTTAAAGCCCATGGCACTGTGGCTAACCTCCCTAGATGTGGATGGAAAAGAAAAATTGATGAGAGATTTCAACGCAAGATTGTGCGGATGGTGGATAAAGAACCTTGACTAACATCCAAACAAGTTCAAGCTGCCCTGCAGTCCGAGGGTACAACAGTGTCAACCCGTACTATCCATCGGTGTCTGAATGAAAAGGGACTGTATGGTAGGAGATCCAGGAAGACCCCACTTCTTACCCCGAGACATAAAAAAGCCAGGCTGGAGTTTGCCAAAACTTACCTGAGAAAGCTTAAAACATTTTGGAAGAATGTTCTCTGGTCAGATGAGACAAAAGTAGAGCTTTTTTGGGCAAAGGCATCAACATAGAGTTTACAGGAGAAAAAAAGAGGCATTCAAAGAAAAGAACACGGTCCCTACAGTCAAACATGGCACTCTGCCTCTGGCACTGAACTGCTTGACCGTGTGCATGGCATTATGAAGTCTGAAGACTACCACCAAATTTTACAACATAATGTAGGGCCCAGTGTGAGAAAGCTGGGTCTCCCTCAGAGGTCATGGGTCTTCCAGCAGGACAATGACCCAAAACACACTTCAAATAGCACTAGAAAATGGTTTGAGAGAAAGTACTGGAGACTTCTAAGGTGGCCAGCAATGAGTCCAGACCTGAATCCCATAGAACACCTGTGGAGAGATCTAAAAAAGGCAGTTTGGAGAATTCACCCTTCAAATATCAGGGACCTGGAGCAGTTTGCCAAAGAAGAATGGTCTAAAATTCCAGCAGAGCATTGTAAGAAACTTATTGATGGTTACCGGCTAAAGGTTGTGCAACCAAGTATTAGGCTGAGGGTGCCAATACTTTTGTCTGGCCCATTTTTGGCGTTTTGTGTAAAATGATCAATGTTTTGGTTTTTGCTTCATTCTCTTTTGTGTTTTTTCATTGAAGACAAATTAAATGAAGATAATAATAATACCAAAGAATTTGTGATTGCAATCATTTTCAGGAAGAAACGGAGTATTATCTGACAGAATTGCAAGGATGTCAATACTTTTGGCCACAACTGTATAATGAATAATGGATAAATGAGGCAATCCCTGATTGTAGAGGGATGCCTGTGGGGTAATTACAAATAGTGCATATAGATTTAGAGCAACAAGTGATGACTACAAGATAGTCTATACATGCAAAAAAATAGATTTTACCTTATGTGCAGCAACCCTCTGCCTGTGGATGTGGCACAGGACTGAAAATGGCCCTTTAAATACAAATTCCACCCTCCCTTCAATGGTGATTAGTGATGAAGGATAGCAGCAGAATAATTCAGTCAACTATTTATAGGAAACCAACTGCAACAAACAACTTGTTGCATTGGGGAAGTCACCATCCTGTACCCCAATAAAGAGGGATACCAAAGGACAATACATCCGTATTCGGAGGAATTGTTCTAATAATACTGAGTTTCAAAACCAAGCACGTTTTTTAAGGGATAGATTCCTTGACAGAGGTTACCCACGTTCAACTTTAAGTGCGGCATATAAGAATGCTCAACAATGTACGCACTACTTGTCCCAAAGTAAAAAGAAGACAACTCATCAATAACCAGATTGATCGGCACTTTTGATGCTCACAACACAGAAATAATGAGTATAATGAGGAAGCATTGGTGTATCCTACTTGCAGACCCTGATCTAAAGGAGTACATTATGCCAGCATCACAGATAAGCGAGGTCGGTCAATAGGTGATAGGCTAGTACATAGTCATTACCAAACACCTAAACCTCATACAAATTGGTTGCAAAACTTAAAAACAGTGGGAAACTATAGATGTGGGCACTGTAAATTTTGCCCTTGGGTACAACCCACAAAAACTATAACTTGTTCAGCAACCTATAGAGTCTATAACTTGCGAGAATTTGCCAATTGCAGTACCTGGGGGGTGATTTATGTCATCACCGAATAGGAAATAAAAACATAGAAAAAAACTCACCAAAAATTTGCCAGGTAAATACCCATTGCACTTAGCAGCAGCTGCCAGCTCCTCTGAGAGGCAACACAGGTATATGTATGCCGGTACTCAATCACCTGCAACCCACAGTGGGGGCGGTTGTGGCACCAGCGTCCAGCCATGCTGTCAGGGAGGTGAATGGTTGCATTTAAAGACACGAGGTTACCATAGGGCTCTGCCACTCACGGTGCATGCAAGGCAAAGTGTCAGAGCAGCCTATTGGTCATGCCTTTCTATTAGATCAGGCGGGCTGCTCTGCACTGATTACATGCCTCACAAAATGACAGATGCCCCCCAGAGGGCACAGCCTCAAACTGCAGATAAAAAAAGTGCAATAAAACACTAAAGATGAAAATGTGAGGTATTTGTGGGTATTTTGGCCAAAATACGTAAGCCGGTAACCCACCGTCAAGGGCCCTCACGCTTACCAGTCCTAACCACATGCCTTTTGCGACATGTCCGTTTAGCAGCTGCTGCTAAGTGCATGGGGTATTTACCTGGCAAATTTTTGGTGAGTTTTTTTCTATGTTTTTATGCCCTATTCGGTGAATCATACAATATTAAACGGACATGTCACAAAAGGCATGTGGTTAGGACTGGTAAGTGTGAGGGCCCTTGACGGTGGGTTACCGGCTTACGTATTTTGGCCAAAATACCCACAAACACCTCACATTTTCATCTTTAGTGTTTTATTGCACTTTTTTTTATCTGCAGTTTGAGGCTGTGCCCTCTGGGGGGCGTCTGTCATTTTGTGAGGCATGTAATCACAGCGGAGCAGCCCGCCTGATCTAATAGAAGGGCGTGACCAATAGGCTGCTCTGACACTATGCCTTGCATGCACCGTGAGTGGCAGAGCCCTATGGTAACCTCGTGTCTTTAAATGCCACCATTCGCGCTGCTGAAATCCCAAGAAAACGATCCGGAAACCATATGTAGGTTGTATCAATCATCCATTTATTCCTTTCCTACGCGTTTCAACACTGTCCTAGTGTCTTCCTCAGGGATATTACATGTCAGCTCTTAACAAGGTTTATATAGCCCCTGTACATGGCATTTAGGGTGTGTTTAGCACATGCTGATGATGTCAAAATCGTCATTAAAGTGGGTGGAGCCCAATTCGATGATGTCAAAATCGTCATCAAAGTGGGAGGAGCCTAATTTTTGGCTCCAAAACAGTAAAAACTAGTTTCTGTGGAGCATTTTACATCGTACAATGATATACAAGTTGATAAAAATATGACTAAACAAATGGTATAAAAAACGTTCTGAAATTTGCTGCGGAAAAGTAAATAAAACCTTCAGTAATAAGAACAGGAAACAAAAAAAAAAAAAAAAAAAAAATATACTCCGATATGCCTCTGGGTGTATTAGAACTCTTGGTCATTTGGATGAAAAACATCCTCACTATTGGGTTGTGCCACCAGGGCAATTCATTAGCAAATAAAAGTGCTGAGAAGTTTGGTATTATCCTGTGAAGGTGGAATAGGAAAAAATATATATGGACAATATTATCTATATCTATGTAATTAAAAAACAACTTTATTATAAAATTATTCAAAATAATATAAATATATAAAAAATATAAAAAAATAAATATATGAAAATGTATAAAATGATGAGGGATAAGAATATTTAAAAACTTAATATTCATCATATAAATATATATATATATCTGAGAGGGATTTTGCTTAAAAGGTTTCAAATTATAGGAACTACTTATTATTTATGTGAGGGGATCTTATAAAGATAAAATCAAATGTTAAAAATGCGTATAAACTAGTTTAAAATACTCATATTCATGGTTCAAGTGTTGCGCACCACTTAAGGAGCTGCTCTCATATCTAAAACCTTGCCAGTTCTAATCCTCCCAGTGGCATTTACATATAAAGCAAAACTCTTCCATCATAAAGTATAATTTATGTTGTAAAATTTCATTAGCAGGTGTATTAACAATTTGCGTCACAAAATGGCGCTCACATTACACCATAGAATAATTCTGGATGCAGTTTCCATAGCAATAGGGTATCAAAGTAGTTCAAATGTTCGCCACCGGGGGCGACCAAAATACACGTTCCTATGTGTTTGAATTTCTGTGCAATGCAATTGTTCGCCTCTAGGGGCGATCAAAATACATGTTTCTATGTAATCATACTCTGTTAGCTCATAGTAGTGATAGAATAGTGATTCC
Source organism: Allobates femoralis (assembly GCA_033576535.1). Lineage (NCBI taxonomy): Eukaryota > Metazoa > Chordata > Amphibia > Anura > Aromobatidae > Allobates > Allobates femoralis. The sequence continues at coordinate 265,834,112 of JARQOC010000003.1, forward strand.
AAGATGTGTTGAGTTAAATATTTGTGTTTCAGAAAAAAAATAAATACTAATATATAATAATAATAACTAAATTGGGGGTGAAAAAGTGATATAGTATTTTATATAAAATATTTCCACAAATATATAGTGACCTTATTATAAATATATAAATAAATAAATAAATAAATAGAAGTTCCGTGAATGTCTGAGTATCAGAATGTATATAATCTGTGAATCTATTTAACAGTGGTTATCATATGAGCTCAGAGATGATGTTCAGACCCTTGGGTTTTAATGTATCTAGTCGGTACATCCAGAATTTTTCACGTTTTTTCAGGACCTCAAATCTGTTGTTTGTATTGGCAGGTATGTGGTCAATTGGTGTAATTTCTAAACATGTGGGGTCCCTATTGTGGTGCGTACTGAAGTGGTTTGATACCCCATGGAATTTAAAACCATTTTTAATGTTGGCTCGATGTTTATTGAGTCGCTCATGTAGCGATCTTATAGTTCTGCCCACATATTGGAGGTGACATGGACATTCTAGGAGGTAAATAATGTACCCAGTTGTACAATCCATATTATGCTTAATTGGATAGGATTTTTGTGTGGTAGAGGATGTGATATTTGATCTCTGTTGAATATTCCTGCAGCACAGACATTTCTTTCTGTTGCACCTTTTTGTCATGATGGTGGTTGGCTCACTTTTTTTGGTGGTGAATCTCTCTCTCAGACGGCTGGGAGCTACCATGTTTTTAATATTGGGGGCTCTCCTATATGTAATACCGGGTGTGTTAGGGATGATGGACTTTAAGATGGGATCTTTTTTTAGTAAATGCCAATGTGTGGTGAGGCATTTTCTGATGTTTTTATGGTATTTGTTATACGTTGTGATAAAATTCAGGGAAAAATCTTTATCCGTCTGCTGTTTTTTCTTTGGTTGCAGCAGAATATTTTGGGGCACTCTGCTGCTCCCTTTTTGTGCTTTATTTATTAGTTTGCTAGGGTAACCCCTGACTTTAAATTTTCTTTCCAAGATCTCAGATTGTTCTCTGTAATCTTCATTTGTTGTACAATTCTTTTTTATTCTCAAGAATTGATTAGAAGGAATGTTCCGGAGCCATTTGGTATAATGACCACTGGCGAAGTTTATATATGAATTTCTGTCCGTTGACTTGAAATATGTTTTAGTGCATATTTCAGAGTCTTGGACAACGGACAGAAATTCATATATAAACTTCGCCAGTGGTCATTATACCAAATGGCTCCGGATAAAGATTTTTCCCTGAATTTTATCACAACGTATAACAAATACCATAAAAACATCAGAAAATGCCTCACCACACATTGGCATTTACTAAAAAAAGATCCCATCTTAAAGTCCATCATCCCTAACACACCCGGTATTACATATAGGAGAGCCCCCAATATTAAAAACATGGTAGCTCCCAGCCGTCTGAGAGAGAGATTCACCACAAAAAAGTGAGCCAACCACCATCATGACAAAAAGGTGCAACAGAAAGAAATGTCTGTGCTGCAGGAATATTCAACAGAGATCAAATATCACATCCTCTACCACACAAAAATCCTATCCAATTAAGCATAATATGGATTGTACAACTGGGTACATTATTTACCTCCTAGAATGTCCATGTCACCTCCAATATGTGGGCAGAACTATAAGATCGCTACATGAGCGACTCAATAAACATCGAGCCAACATTAAAAATGGTTTTAAATTCCATGGGGTATCAAACCACTTCAGTACGCACCACAATAGGGACCCCACATGTTTAGAAATTACACCAATTGACCACATACCTGCCAATACAAACAACAGATTTGAGGTCCTGAAAAAACGTGAAAAATTCTGGATGTACCGACTAGATACATTAAAACCCAAGGGTCTGAACATCATCTCTGAGCTCATATGATAACCACTGTTAAATAGATTCACAGATTATATACATTCTGATACTCAGACATTCACGGAACTTCTATTTATTTATTTATTTATTTATATATTTATAATAAGGTCACTATATATTTGTGGAAATATTTTATATAAAATACTATATCACTTTTTCACCCCCAATTTAGTTATTATTATTATATATTAGTATTTATTTTTTTTCTGAACACAAATATTTAACTCAACACATCTTGGAATCACTATTCTATCACTACTATGAGCTAACAGAGTATGATTACATAGAAACATGTATTTTGATCGCCCCTAGAGGCGAACAATTGCATTGCACAGAAATTCAAACACATAGGAACGTGTATTTTGGTCGCCCCCGGTGGCGAACATTTGAACTACTTTGATACCCTATTGCTATGGAAACTGCATCCAGAATTATTCTATGGTGTAATGTGAGCGCCATTTTGTGACGCAAATTGTTAATACACCTGCTAATGAAATTTTACAACATAAATTATACTTTATGATGGAAGAGTTTTGCTTTATATGTAAATGCCACTGGGAGGATTAGAACTGGCAAGGTTTTAGATAT
>JARQOC010000003.1:265836706-265874934 GCA_033576535.1 Allobates femoralis
CCAACAAATTTTAGGATGCATTTTATCCTGTTGCCCATGTGAAAATGAAAAAAATTGAGGCTAAAAGAACATTTTTGTTACAAAAATTAAAATGTCCATTTTTTCCTTCAACTTTATTTTAGTTCCTGTGAAGCACCTGAAGGGTTAATAATCTTCTTGAATATAGTTTTGAGTAGCTTGAGGGGTGCAGTTTTGGAATGGTGTCACTTTTGGGTGTTTTCTGTCATGTACACCCCTCAAAGGGACTTCAAATGTGATGTGGTCACTAAAAAATTGGTTTTGTAAATTTTGCTGGAAAAATGAATAATTGCTGATGAACTTTGAACCCTTATAACGTCATACCAAATTTTTTTTTTTCTTCCAAAATTGTGCTGATGTGAAGTAGACATGTGGGAAATGTGATTTATTAACTATTTTGTGGCACATAATGCTGTGGTTTAGCAGAATAAAAATTAAAAATTAGAAAATTGCTAAATTTTCAAACTTTTTGCCAAATTTTTTATTTTTTCACAATTAAATGCAAAAATTATCGACCTAAATTTAATACCAACATGAAGCCCAATATGTCACGAAAAAACAATCTCATAATCGCTTGGATCCGTTGACGCGTTCCAGAGATATTACCTCATAAAGGGAGAGTGGTCAGAATTACAAAAAATGGTCTGGTCATTAAGCTGCAAAGTGACTCGGTCCTTAAGAGGTTAAAAGCAGTGTTTGCTAAATCTCCCTAAGTATTGGCATGAACTCTTTTTGGGCATAGAAGCAGGTTTCGCCAAATCTGCTGTATTCATATTTACAGCTTATTTTGGCTTAAAAGCATTGTTTAATAAATATCCCCTGCCCACTAGACCTTTACAGTAACTCACCCACCTGAATCCTCTTCTTATTGTAGTCCATGAAGCTAATAATCGTGCGACCTAAGTGTGGCGGGGCATAAAATTGTCTGCAGTGGCTACATGAGGTTTAAGTGCATCCTTCCCACAAGACAGATACAGGTCACTAACTCACCTGAATCCTCTTTTTATAGAAGTCCATAAAGCTGATACTTGTGCCACCTGAGTGTGGCAGGGCATACAATTGATTGGGGTGGTTGCATAACTTATGAGGGCCCCCTGCCCAATAAGCCTATACAAGTGATTAACCTTGCTATTTTTTTTTGGTAATATTTGACAAAACTGATTATTGTACCACCTTGAAATTCTGGGCCCAGGCGTCCAGCCATTCTGCCATTGTGGCACAATACAAAATCACAAAATCCATAAGATGGATAAAACTTTACTGTGGTCTGATACAATTTTTTTTAGAAAAATGGGGACTCTTGTAAGGGTCTCTTTGCTGTGTGCTGCATTTCTTCAGCAGGGCGCTCTGAGCACAATACATACTCTTGAAACTCCTGCACCTCTTCCTAAATAATCAACCTTGAAATGCTGGACCAAGGCCATCTGCCTTTCTGCCATTGTGGTCCAATACAAAATCTATAAGATGGATACCACTTTACTTTGGTCTGACACTAATTTTTAGAAATGTGGGGACTCTTCTTTGGGTCTCCTTGCTGTGTAGTGCATGAATTGATCAGCGCTCTCTGAGTGACATGCCTACACCTGTAACCCATCCTCCTCTTACTCCTATTCCTCTTTTTACTTATTGTGAAAAACTGATGCAACTTTTCCCCTGTGACTCATTCATGTGTCAATTTAAAATGATTTTCACCCACCTCTGAAATTTAAGTGAAGGTGAGCCACCTCCTATAATGAATTGATTTTGAAGAGTGTGCAGGCTGGCACAGACCGTGTCTCATGCACCTATGCTACACCATGAGACTATTTGTACTCTAGGTCGATTATTGTCCCTTTTCCTGGTGTTTGGCACTAATATGAGCCGTTTGGACACCTTTGAATGTGTTTTATATGTGTTTCATGTTGTCTGCTATTGACTTCAGTGGTGTTTGGAAGATTTGGCAAACTGTTCGTCAAACAATTCGGCGAACACTGAGGCATTCGGTGAACTGAACCGAATCCGAACTTTTAAGGTACCATCACACGCAGCAATTTTGCTAGCAATTTCACTGGCAATTTGCTGGTTGCAGTGAAATCATGGACACATTGTTCCATTTATGCACGGCAACAAAATAGAACAATGTGTTCTTGATTTCACTGCAACCAGCAAATTGCCAGTGAAATTGCTAGCAAAATTGCCGCGTGTGACGGTACGTTTAAGTGTTTGCTCATCTCTAATAGTTAATACATTGTAGAAAAACAGTTTGTTGGTAATGACAGCTTCAAGATGCCTACTGTATGGAGAAACTAGTCGCATGCATTTCTCAAGTGTAATTTTGGCCCATTCCTCCACACAAACTCTTCAAATCCTAAAGGTTCCATGGGCTCCTTCTATGACTCTGAGCTTTAGTTCCTTCCATAAATGTTCTATCAGATTCAAATCAAGTAATTGGATAGGCCATTCTAGCACCTTTATTTTCTTCGAAACCATTTGGGAGCTTTTTTGGGATGTTGTGTTTGGGATGACTGTCCTGCTGAAATGTCCACCATCATTTCATCTTTGCAAACCTGGTAGATGGCCGCAGATTTTTATTGAGAATGTCTAGGTACATTTGTTATTTCGTTCTTCAAGTATATGAAATTTGCCAGTGATGCATGCTGAAAAACACCCCTACACCATATGTTCCAAACTCCTCTGTCTGAAATCTTAAAGAGAGCAGCTTGTTATGGCTTGATTATGGTGAAATTACGTACTTTCCACTTCCAGATTATATTCCCAACAGTGCTCACTGGAACTTTAAAGGGAACCTGTCAGGTCTTTTAGCCCTCCTAACCTATAAATACCTGTCCCTGCAGCGTCCAACTACTTTACTATCTATCCCTGTCTGACCTAAATGTTATTTATAATACCTGAGTACAGCAGTTTATAAACTTAGATTCTCCGTGGTGGGTGGACATTCCTATGTGCCTTTGCAATGGGTGGGCAGTGTCTCCAGGTCCGCGCTTCCTCCACCTCGCAGTTGAAATTACACCCCGATAGGTGTAATAGGAAGGTGCAGGGACATGTATTGATAGGTTAGGTGGCTTTTCGGATGTGACATGTTCCCTTTAATATTAACTGTCCACCACCGTTCTGCATCAAGTTTCTGCCTCTGTTGTGGACATTCTGGTATTGACATGGCATTTAGATCATCCCACCCAGTTCCACCAGCCATCAGGTACTCTGTGGATCAAACTCAGCGGCCCCTTTGTAAGACCAGTTTCCTGTAGAAAGGTTAGAAGGTGAAGGCCAAGGTGTTCCCTGGGATATGGTAAATGGAGCAGCTAGCACTAATAGAGTCTGTGGATGCCCTATTAACAGGTGCCAAGCTACCGTACTCCATGGGTAAAATGTACATCTAGTGTCCAGCTGCATTTCTGTTTTTGTCAGAAATCATTCTTTATTTAAATATGCTATTGAGGTAAATATTGCTCCCTTGGCAAGGCAGAGCAATTAAGTGCAATTTCCCACATACTTGTTTTTCATTTTTCCTTCTATGGCTCCTGTAACACAAGAACTATCATGAAGGAAGATAGAGGCAAAGATAGATGAAAAATAAATAAGTTAGAAAGTTCACTGACCTGCTCAGCATTACCAAGAAGGGACTGAGCTCCACATTAGCATATTTGTTATTTGAATAAAGAGTGATTTTTAACAAACACAGGAATATATTTGGATTAATACTTGGAAAAATAAAATGATTAAACTTAATTAATGTAATGACAATCCCAAGTAATATAAATTCAGGTCTAAATACAGAGGGTTAATAAGTAGCAATTTTCTAAGTAACTATATTTTTAAAGGTTTTATTGTCATGCATTTCTCACCAGATGTTGGTAACAACCCATCCAATCCATACAGTCACAGAAATCCAACCATAGATAAATAAATTAAGTTGCATTTAATAAGGAGAAATGACACAAGAAAAATGTTCTAAACACCTGAAGAAAGAGAGATATAAAAAGCCAAGAAAAGTCATAACACCAGCTGACAAATATTGATGATTGAAAAGCAATCCTTCAATTTAGTGAAAAATAATATCACTTGGTTCAAACTAATGGTCTATAAAAATGTGTCTAATTATCAAGGTGCCACACAAGTAGCATATCATGATGAGTAAAACGAGTGAGCTGTCTCAAGACCTTTGCAGCCTTATTTTTGCAAAATGCTTTGGTTATAGAAGAATTATTAAAATACTTAAAGGGAACCTGTCAGGTCTTTTAGCCCCCTAACCTAATAAATACCTGTCCCTGCAGCATCCAAATACTTTACTATGTATCCTTATGTGACCTATATGTGATTTATAATATCTGAGTACAGCGGTTTATAAACTTAAATCCTCCATGGTGGGTGGGCATTCCTATGTTCCTTGGCGGTGGATGGGCAGTGTCTCCAGATCCGCACTCCCCCCACCTTGCAGCTGAAATTATGCCCCGATAGGCGGCATCCTTGTTTGAGGAGAAGGCTCGGGATTTAAATTTTGCACCTATTTCTTCCGGTTTTATGATGCGCGACGCCGGACGTGCATCATTCCTGGGCATGCGCAGTGCGCCCAGTGTAGTGGATGCAGAGCGGGCCACCTTCAGCATGCCATCTGAGCATGCCATGAAGGCGGCCAGAACTGCGCATGTCCGGCATGGTCCCTTAGCAACGCGATGTTTACCGTACAAGCGGTGTGCTGTTAAACGGGGTTCTATGGATCCCCGCTTAGCAGTGCTGTGCTGCTGCTAAGATAAATATCGGGTTGCTAAGGGGCCTGCGGTTCCGGAAAAGATGCATTCAATGTCATTCCCACAGAAAGGCTTCCATAGCAGAGTGGAGGGAGCCAGGCTGGTGGTGCGAAATTTAATTTCAAGATCACGCCCATGGGGGTGTGATATAGTATGCTGGAGACTGCAAAACAAAACTCCTAGGGGGATTATTTCATATAGCCCCCACTTCATTTTCATCTTAATGAGTACATTTAAAAACGTTTTTTAGAATACTAAAAGCAGGCATGTAGCAGAGAGAGGGATAGTTATAATGGTAATAGGAAGCTGCAGGGACATGAATTGATAGGTTAGATGGCTATTTGGAGGTAACAGGTTCCCTTTAAGAAGAGTCAGAATGTAACACCCTAGCTCCCTGCTTGGATGAAGTCACAAATTTCACAGGACTATCTCTTTGTTGCACTACACCACCAACAATGAATGCATGGGGCCATCTGATAACAGAAGCTTTACCAAAGGGCACAGGAAGTGCCACGTATGTCAAAGATTTTTAGTAAGGCTCAATCTCCCACATTTTAACATGCTTCATTTGAATAGTTAATTTGTGGTGACAAACACCCTCTAAGTAATTTATAATTATAAATTTATGAAAATCTATTTTAAAATCTGCATTTTTGTCACCGACATTTAATCCAAAGGACAACTGAGGTAGTTTAGTCTTATAAAAGTAAAAGCTACTAGCTTTCTTTTCAATTCAATTAAAAATAGCAATATAAAAAAGACGAGGTCTTCCAGAGAGAAGATATTGCTTCTCAAGGTATACAACTAGGGATGAGCGAGTACAGAAATATTTGTAATCGTTACAATTGTAACAAGGACTTTGAAATACTCGCGTATTCGTTCCGAATAGCGAGTATAATATAAGTGAATGCGAAACGCAATTACTTTTCTGCTGGACCCCATGATGAGGTCTGGGAGGGCTGTAAAAAGGCAGAGATGGCTGATAACATGCATGGGAACAGTATGCAGACATAATATAGACTGTCTGAATACTGTCCTGCCATACAGCTATCTGCTGTGAGTGACAGGACCTAGTGTGTGGCCCGCCACCGTATGAGCCGACACCGGCTCCATCCCGCCGGCGGCACCTCCCAGCTCCGCTTCAGTTAGTCCTGCAGGCCAGCAGAAGTGCACTCGCTGCTGTCATCGAGGGCTGCTCCTGTGACTCCAGATGGGTCCATACCCATGACTGCATCTCATCCTCGGCTACACCTCATTCCTGGCTGCACCTTATTCCTGGTTACATCTCATCCTGAGCTGTATCTCACCCTGGACTGCACTCCATCCCTGGCTGCTCCTCAGCCCTGGCTGCACCTCATCCCAGGCTGCTCCTCAGCCCTGGCTGCACCTCATCCCCACAGCCAGCACCCTGCTATGACCCCATCACCCTCACTCACTATCGCGCTCCTCCTGACCCCTGGCAACATCTCCTTCCCTACTGAATCTCACTTCTGGCTCTATCTCATCCCCGCCTGACCTCCCCCTGGCTGCATTTTTCCCCCGGCTGGACATCATCCCTGGCTGCATCTTATCCCTGGCTGGCTCTACTGCACCTCACCCTTGGCCACGCGCCCTTCCTGGCCCACCCGACCACCGAGATATTCTCATTTCTATGAGCTGCCTACATAGTTGCTACGTAAAATGTTCCCCCTCTTTTTCATCCTCACCCCCATTCTACTTCACTTACTGCTGGTCCCGCTCATCCCTCTACCCATTAAGGAAATGGTGATCTCCCCCTCCATCCTGCCCACCCACCTCGCCCCTTCCTCCGAACTGTTCCTCCACGCACAGTCCCTTGTCTCCAAGCATGCACACCCATCATATATCAACTCAATAGTCCACCAAACTATTACCACATCTCACCTTCATATTACATTCTACTTCAAAAACACCCAGAATTCCCTATAACGGGCTCTTAGATGAATGATGAGTACAATTGTCTTTAAATTAGTGATCACTTTATTAATTAAGTCATATAAAAATTTATAAAATAATTAAAAATATTTTTTACAAGGTACCTATGATTACAGATAGTTTATAACCAGGTCTGGACTGAAACCTGTTTACAAAAACCAATTATACAGAATACTTTATATAACACCAATCATACCAGATTTACAAGGATATGTTACATAGATTTTCTAGGTATTATTGGTGGCTGCACTATCAATATATTAATCATGCGGCTCTAATATGTACCAAACGCCTATAAGCAAGGTGAACCTTTCACTATACTAGGTCACCCATTTATAGTGCTGCCCCAATGCTCCAATGTACTTATCCCTCCTTAGTTAGTTAACATACCTGGTAGAAAGTGACACTGTGTCAATAGTGGTCTCAGTCCTAGTACCCCACCGCCAACGTACGCTTCGTAATCTTCCTGAGGAAGGAGCTCAGCAAGTGGCTCCGAAACGCGTTGGAAATAAGGCAATAAATCATCACTAATACCTAGACGTCCCGTGTCGGTGGTATATGTTTCTGACAGCAGAGCGGACAAGAAGGTACTTCGTCCGAAAAATAACCTGTGATTTGAGCACCGCAAAGTCACCAATGACCTACTGACAGCGGAGAGTAAGCGACATTACTCCATCCTCCTCGACCTATCTGCCACCTTTGACACTGTCGACCACTTTCTTTTACTCCAGATCCTGTAATCTCTTGGCATCACTGACCTAGCCCTCTCCTGGGGCTCCACTCCCACACCTCCTCCTTGCCCTACCCCCTATCTGTCGGCATCCCCCAGAGCTCAGTTCTGGGACCACTATTCTTCTCAATTTACAGCCTCGGCCTTGGACAACTCATTGAGTCTCACAGCTTCTAGTACCATCTATATGCTGACGACACCCAGATCTACCTCTCTGGACTCTACATTACCTTCCTACTATCCAAAATTCCACAATGCCTGTCCGCATTCTCATCCTTCTTCTCTGTTCGCTTCCTCAAGCTAAATATGGACAAAACCGAGTTCAACATCTTTCCCCCAAGTTTCTCTCCCCCTCTACCAGACCTATCCATCACTGTCAATGGCGGCTCACTCTCCCCAGTCCCCCATGCCAAGTGCCTTGGGGTTACTTTCAACTCCCCCCTCTCCTTTAAGCCTCACATCCAAGTTCTCGCCACCTCCTGCCGACTCCAGCTCAAAACATTTCCCGGATCCGCTCTTTCCTTGATCACGACACTGCTAAAAGCCTTGCTCATGCTCTTATTATCTCTCGTCCTGACTACTGCAACCTCCTGCTCATTGTCCTCCCCGCTACTTCCCTTGCACCTCTCCAAACCATCCTGAACTCCACTGCTTGACTAATCCACCTGTCTCCCTGCTACTCCCCTGTCTCACCCCTCCGCCAAGACCTTCATTGGCTCCCCATCCCTCAGAGAACCCAATTTAAAACCATAACATATAAAGCCATCCATCACCTTTCCCCCCATACACCTCCGACATGGTCTCCCGCTACCTGCCCGCATGCAACCTATGATCCTCCCAGGAGCTCCTTCTCTTCTCCCCCCTAATCTCATCCTCTCATAACCGCATTCAAGACTTCTCCCGTGCATCCGCCTACCCTTGGTAATTTCAAAACAAACCTTAAAACTCACCTCTTCTGACAAGCCTATGGCCTACAATGAGACCTGTTACATGATCGGCGCTTCCCCCTCCTACTGTTTCCCCACCCCTGTAGACTGTGAGCCCTTGTGGACAGGGTCCCCTCCCCTCTTGTACCTGTAATGATTTGATTGTCCACATTTACTCTATTTGTCCTCATTCTCCCCTCTTCATATGTAAAGGGACATGGAATCTACTGGCACTATACAAATAAATAATAATAAGTAGAACAGGTAGATCGAGCATTCCAGACTCCTGCTTCTGCTGCCAAGTCAGCTCAGTCTACAGCGCTCCCACTGAACCACTTCCAGGGCCACACAATAACCTACTTGCATATTCACTGCACTGACCGGAAAAAAAGCCATGCACAGATGCTTACACTCTGGCTGTTGCAGTCAGAGTGCCTTTCCACAACCTGGACGGTGATTGTGCTTGGTTGCCAATCACATTAGTGTAAGGCAACCAACCTGCAGTCATAGGGTATTTAAATAAATAAATCAACAAAAACCAAGTGGGGCTTCGCAGTATTCTTAAGTCTAGCCCAGTGAAAGCAGACAACTGCAAGCTGACACCCTCAGCTGCATAATTTACCTTAGCTGGCAAAGAAAAATACTTGGGCTCTGCCATATTTGTAATTGCCAGCCAAGGTAAAACTAGGCAGCTCTGCCACCACCTGCCTCCCAGCACACTTCATCATTGCCACTCCTGGATAAGAGGATGGAGAAACTAGGAGATGACCACCCCCGCTAAGACAGACAGGACCAGGGCCAACTTTGTGAACATCGACATACCCTATGGGTATGGGTGCATTAAGCTGGCCAACTAAGAGACACATTGGCTGCACCTGATGCCAACTTCACGCAAAGTTGGCCTCCTCCTGCCACTTCTCAAATTAGGCGGCAGTGCAAACCCGACATACGCCAACCGGAAACCACCCCTTCGTGCCCTGCACCTTCATGAATGTGATTTTATCCCCAACATAGATAGTTTTTGGGTAAAATCATCACGCTGCAGGGTGGAGCGGCTGATGTAGCACTGATGTTTAGTGCCATGTGCTACTCCCCCTAGGAACCTATACACTTTATCATGTTTGAATAGCACCACCTAGCCTTTTGTGCTTTGGTTGAGGAAGTCATTAACCTTGGGCCCATGCAGCCAGTCCTGGGTGATGGCATCTGCATGTTGAACCTCCTCAACAAATGATATAGGAGAATTAAGTAGTTTATACCTTCTTGGATAGGTGCTTGGAGGGTTAGGGGTCCCCACATAGCATTTCCCCAGTTGAATGCCTCCGGAGGTGGTGAGGGTGATCCACACAGCTGGGAAACATTGCCTTATAGGTGCTCCGTTTCCTAAGGATCCCCAAAAAGGTCCGGGTCTTGATGGTTTTGGGGAATGGGATACAGTGGCTATGACTGCAGCTTCGGCTGCAGCTAGAATGTAGACAGACAGTATGTCAGATCCTCTGCAGTCTGACATGTGGTGCTCCTGGACCCGGATGCAGGGCCGGCCCTTGGCATGTGCGAGTCGTGCGGCCGCACAGGGCGCCACGCTCCAGGGGCGCCGCAGGGAGACAGCTGTCATTGTTATTTGCTGCCCTGCTCCCGCTCCCAGGGGCTTTGCTAGATCTGTGCGGCTGCTAGTAGACAGAGGACGGCATCCGCAGGGGCGCCCGGTGGTAGCGCGGGCTCCCTGCTGATGCCACTCTCTCTACTATAGTCCTGGCCGCTGCCGCCGCGTTATCCCCCCCCCACCCTGCAGTGTGAGCCGACCTGTGGAGCTGCACAGGCCTGTGCTTACAGGACCTGTGATGATGTCAATGAAGGGGGAGGAGTCAGGGATCACATGATCAGCATCTCCGACTATGCAGGGCAGCTTCCACCAAGCAAAAAGTGAAGAGGTAAAGAAATGAGTTTGTGAAAAGAGGTGAGTTTGTGTGGGATCAAGAGGGATGTATAGTGTGAATGTAGCAGAGCCGAGTGTGTATGAGGTGTATGAAGCGGAGTCGCGTGTGCACGAGGTGTACGGAGTAGAGCCGAGTGTGTATGAGGTGTATGAAGCGGAGTCGCGTGTGCACGAGGTGTACGGAGCGGAGCCGAGTGTGTATGAGGTGTATGAAGCGGAGTCGCGTGTGCACGAGGTGTACGGAGCGGAGCCGAGTGTGTATGAGGTGTATGAAGCGGAGTCGCGTGTGCACGAGGTGTACGGAGCGGACCCGAGTGTGTATGAGGTGTACGGAGCTGAGCCGAGTGTGTATGAGGTGTACGGAGCTGAGCCGAGTGTGTACGAGGTGTACGGAGCTGAGCCGAGTGTGTACGAGGTGTACGGAGCGGAGCCGAGTGTGTACGAGGTGTACGGAGCGGAGCCGAGTGTGTACGAGGTGTACGGAGCGGAGCCGAGTGTGTATGAGGTGTGCGGAGCCGAGTGTGTATGAGGTGTACGGAGCGGAGCCGTGTGTGTACGTGGTGTACGGAGCGGAGCCGCGTGTGTACGGAGCAGAGCCACGTGTGTACGTGGTGTACGGAGCGGAGACGTGTGTACGAGGTGTACAGAGCGGAGCCGAGTGTGTACGAGGTGTACGGAGCGGAGCCGTGTGTGTACGAGGTGTACGGAGCGGAGCCGTGTGTGTACGAGGTGTACGGAGCGGAGCCGAGTGTGCACGAGGTGTACGGAGCGGAGCCGAGTGTGCACGAGGTGTACGGAGCGGAGCCGAGTGTGCACGAGGTGTACGGAGCGGAGCCGAGTGTGCACGAGGTGTACGGAGCGGAGCCGAGTGTGCACGAGGTGTACGGAGCGGAGCCGAGTGTGCACGAGGTGTACGGAGCGGAGCCGAGTGTGCACGAGGAGTACGGAGCGGAGCCGAGTGTGCAAGAGGTGTACAGAGCGGAGCCGAGTGTGTACGGAGCGGAGCTGAGTGTGTATGAGGTGTACTGAGCAGAGTAACGTGTGTACGGAGCTGAGCCACGTGTACGAGGTGTGCGGAGCCGTGTGTTTCCAGAGTGGAGCCGAGTTTGTACGAGGTGTACCAAGCAGAGCCATGTGTGTACGAGGTGTATGGAGCGGAGCCACGTGTGTACGAGGTGTACGGAGCGGAGCCGTGTGTGTACGAGGTGTATGGAGCGGAGCCGAATGTGTACGAGGTGTATGGAGCGGAGCCGAATGTGTACGAGGTGTATGGAGTGGAGCCGAGTGTGTATGAGGTGTATGGAGTGGAGCCGAGTGTGTACGAGGTGTATGGAGCAGAGCCGCGTGTGTACGAAGTGTACGGAGCGGAGCATTATACTATATGGAGGAATGTGGGGGTGTATTGTACTATATGTCATGCTTTAAGTGTGCAATATACTATACGGAGGACTGTGGCGTGCATTATACTAAATGGAGGACTTTGGGTGTGCATTCTAGATAGAGAACTGTGTGGGTGCATTATTCTATATGGAGAAATGTGGGGTGCATTATTCTATATGGAGGTCTGTGGGTGTGCAATCTTGTATATAAAAGCCGGAAGGATTTGTGACCTCACATCCGTCACTTTGTCCCAACGTCCGGCAGAGCTATACCCGCTCAGGGTGAGCCAAGATGGCGGCCGTAAGCGGGAGCCGGGACTCATAGAGCCCGCTACGCTTATGGCAGCCCCTAACACATACACACACCACACACACAACACACGCACACACAGTCGCCTATACTTACCACCTCTCCTCCGTCTTCTCCACCGCCGACATGTCGCCGCCCCTGGAGAACTGGATCCAATACAGCGTCCGGGAAGTCTCGCGAGACTTCCCGGACGCCATATTGGATCCATGGCTCCAGGGGTGGCGACATACTTTCTCCAAGATGGCATCCGGGAAGTCTCGCGAGAGTTCCTGGACGCCATATTGGATCCAGTCCTGGGTGCAGCGACATGTCGGGACTCAGGAAGACGCAGGCGCCAGGGAAGAAGCAGGGACGGTGGTAAGTATATCGGAGTGTGTGTCCGTCCGCCCCACCGCTGACCACTCTGCCCTCCGCTGACCACTCTGCCCTGCGCTGACCACTCTGCCCACACAGCGCCGCTGCGCTGACCACTCTGCCCACACAGCGCCGCTGCGCTGACCACCCTGCCCACACAGCGCCGCTGCGCTGACCACCCTGCCCACACAGCGCCGCTGCGCTCACCACCCTGCCCACACAGCCCCGCTGCACTGACCACCCTGCCCACACAGCGCCGCTGTGCTGACCACCCTGCCCATACAGCGCCGCTGTGCTGACCACCCTGCCCACACAGCGCCGCTGCACTGACCACCCTGCCCACACAGCGCCGCTGCACTGACCACCCTGCCCACACAGCGCCGCTGCGCTGACCACTCTGCCCACCGCACTCGCTGCTAACCACTGAGCCACCGCGCAGTGCTAACCACTGAGCCACAGCCCAGTGCTAACCACTGAGCCACCGCGCAGTGCTAACCACTGAGCCACCGCGCAGTGCTAACCACTGAGCCACCGCGCACTGCTAACCACTGAGCCACCGCGCACTGCTAACCACTGAGCCACCGCGCACTGCTAACCACTAAGCTGCCTTACAGTGCTCCATCCACCCTCACCCCGCCGCTTTGTCCTCCATCATCCTCCTCCCACCGCTCTGTGCTCCGTCCTCCCCCTGCCTGTACCATTCCATCATCCTCCATCGCTTCCTCCTCCTTCCTTTGTCCGCCTCCTCTCCACCACTCCATCCTCCCCCTGCCTGGGCTGCTCCATCCTCCTCCACCCCACCGCTTCGTCCTCTGTCCTCCTCCTGCCGCTCTGTTCTCCCCCTGCCGCTCTGTCCTCCCCCTGCCGCTCTGTCCTCCCCCTGCCGCTCTGTCCTCCCCCTGTCGTTCTGTCCTCCCCTGCCTGTGCCGCTCCATCCTCCCCCACTGCTTCCTCCTCCTTCCTTTGTCCTCTTCACCTCCGCCACTCCATCCCCCGTCCTCCCCCTGCCCGTGCTGCTTCGTCCTCCCCCACCTCGCTGCTTCATCCTACACCCTCCTCCCTCCCGCCACTCTGTGCTTAGTCCTCCCCATGCCGCTTCATCCTCCCCTGCCTGTGCCACTCCATCCTCCCCCACCCCACCGCTTCCTCCTCCTTCCTTTTCCTTCCTCACCTCCGACACTCTATCCTCCGTCCTCCCCCTGCCTATGCTGCTCCGTTCTCTCCCACCCCGCCGCTTCATCCTGTCCTCCACCCCCCCCCACCGCTCTGTGCTTCATCCTCCCCCTGCCGCTCCATCCTCCCCCTGCCTGTGCCGCTCCATCCTCCCCCACCGCAACGCTTCCTCCTCCTTCCTTTGTCCTCCTCCCCTCTGCCACTCCATCCTCTGTCCTCCCCCTGCCTGTGCTGCTCCATCTTCCCCCACCCCGCCGCTTCATCCTCCGTCCTCCTCCCCCTGCCGCTCTGTGCTCCATCCTCCCCCTGCCGTTCCTTCCTCCCCCTGCCTGTGCTGCTACATCCTCCCACACCCCGCCGCTACCTCCTCTGTCCTCCATCCTCCTCCCCCTGCTGTTCTGTCCTCCCTCCTCCCCCCTGCCACGCCGTTCTTCACCGGCCGCTCCTTCTTCAAAGTTCCTCCCAATTCAGCCCTCACCGCCTTCCCCATGCAATCTCTATTTCTATATTCTAAAATACCCGATGCGTTAGAATCGGGCCACCGAGAGTTCCCGGACGCAATATTGGATCCAGTCCTGGGTGTGGCGACATGTCGGCAGATCAGAGGACTCAGGAAGACGCAGGTGGCAGGGAAGAAGCGGGGACGGTGGTAAATATATCAGAGTGTGTGTCTGTGTGTGTGTGTGTCCGTCCCCCCCACCGCTGACCACCCTGCCCACGGCGCTGCGTTGACCACCCTGCCCACGGCACTGCGCTGCCCACTCTGCCCACGGCGCTGCGCTGACCACTCTGCCCACGGCGCTGTGCTGACCACTCTGCCCACGGCGCTGCGCTGACCACTCTGCCCATGCACTCACTGCTAACCACTGAGCCACCGCACTCACTGCTAACCACTCAGCCACCGCGCAGTGCTAACCACTGAGCCACCACCCAGTGCTAACCACTGAGCCACCGCGCAGTGCTAACCACTGAGCCACCGCGCAGTGCTAACCACTGAGCCACCGCGCAGTGCTAACCACTGAGCCACCGCGCAGTGCTAACCACTGAGCCACCGCGCAGTGCTAACCACTGAGCCACCGCGCAGTGCTAACCACTGAGCCACCGCACAGTGCTAACCACTGAGCAACCGTATACTCTGCTACCCACTGAGCCACCTGTATACACACAATTCATTTCATCGCACTCCCCTAACTATTAGTAAATAAACTATATATGGATTCTAGACTACCCGATTCTTTAGAATCGGGCCGCCATCTAGTATACTATATGTAGGACTGTGGTGGTGCATTATTCTATATTGAGGACTATGGGGGTGCATTATATTATATGGAGGTCTATTGGGGTGCATAATATATGGAGGAATTTGGGGGTGCAATATACTATGTGGAATACTATGGGGGGGGGTTCTGTCAGGGATCAAATCTTGCTGGAGACTAGTCAGAAAGTCTGTTCCCTGAAGGCTTCTCCCTGCTGACTGCCTTGAGTGACCGGTCTCTCCGTATACACGCAAATGGGGTGAATTCACCAGGGACTAGCCTTTCTTGCTACTCTCCTATCTGTCTCGGTCCCCAGAAGCTTTTGGAGTATGTTCTTATTTGAAATGCTGCATTATTTAAGAGTCAACACCTCTATATACAGCAGATAAAACACGATCCACCATTCACAATAGATGATGTCACAGCTCACCTCCTCCTCCTGTACAATGACTGATAACACCTCTATATACAGTAGATAACACAGGATCCACCATTCACAATAGATGATATCACAGCTCACCTCCTCCTCCTGTACAATGACTGATAACACCTCTGTATACAGTAGATAACACAGGATCCACCATTCACAATAGGTGATATCACTGCTGACCTCCTCCTGTACAATGACTGATAACACCTCTATATACAGTAGATAACACAGGATCCACCATTCACAATAGATGATATCACAGCTCACCTCCTCCTGTACAATGACTGATAACTCCTCTATATACAGTAGATAACACAGGATCCACCATTCACAATAGGTGATATCACAGCTCACCTCCTCCTGTACAATGACTGATAACACCTCTATATACAGTAGATAACACAGGATCCACCATTCACAATAGGTGATATCACAGCTCACCTCCTCCTCCTGTACAATGACTGATAACACCTCTATATACAGTAGATAACACAGGATCCACCATTCACAATAGGTGATATCACTGCTGACCTCCTCCTGTACAATGACTGATAACACCTCTATATACAGTAGATAACACAGGATCCACCATTCACAATAGGTGATATCACAGCTCACCTCCTCCTCCTGTACAATGACTGATAACACCTCTATATACAGTAGATAACACAGGATCCACCATTCACAATAGGTGATATCACAGCTCACCTCCTCCTGTACAATGACTGATAACACCTCTATATACAGTAGATAACACAGGATCCACCATTCACAATAGGTGATATCACAGCTCACCTCCTCCTGTACAATGACTGATAACACCTCTGTATACAGTAGATAACACAGGATCCACCATTCACAATAGGTGATATCACTGCTGACCTCCTCCTGTACAATGACTGATAACACCTCTATATACAGTAGATAACACAGGATCCACCATTCACAATAGGTGATATCACAGCTCACCTCCTCCTGTACAATGACTGATAACACCTCTATATACAGTAGATAACACAGGATCCACCATTCACAATAGGTGATATCACAGCTCACCTCCTCCTGTACAATGACTGATAACACCTCTGTATACAGTAGATAACACAGGATCCACCATTCACAATAGGTGATATCACTGCTGACCTCCTCCTGTACAATGACTGATAACACCTCTATATACAGTAGATAACACAGGATCCACCATTCACAATAGGTGATATCACAGCTCACCTCCTCCTGTACAATGACTGATAACACCTCTGTATACAGTAGATAACACAGGATCCACCATTCACAATAGGTGATATCACTGGTGACCTCCTCCTGTACAATGACTGATAACACCTCTATATACAGTAGATAACACAGGATCCACCATTCACAATAGGTGATATCACTGCTGACCTCCTCCTGTACAATGACTGATAACACCTCTATATACAGTAGATAACACAGGATCCACCATTCACAATAGGTGATATCACAGCTCACCTCCTCCTCCTGTACAATGACTGATAACACCTCTATATACAGTAGATAACACAGGATTCACCATTCACAATAGGTGATATCACTGCTGACCTCCTCCTGTACAATGACTGATAACACCTCTATATACAGTAGATAACACAGGATCCACCATTCACAATAGGTGATATCACAGCTCACCTCCTCCTCCTGTACAATGACTGATAACACCTCTATATACAGTAGATAACACAGGATCCACCATTCACAATAGGTGATATCACAGCTCACCTCCTCCTGTACAATGACTGATAACACCTCTATATACAGTAGATAACACAGGATCCACCATTCACAATAGGTGATCTCACAGCTCACCTCCTCCTGTACAATGACTGATAACACCTCTGTATACAGTAGATAACACAGGATCCACCATTCACAATAGGTGATATCACTGCTGACCTCCTCCTGTACAATGACTGATAACACCTCTATATACAGTAGATAACACAGGATCCACCATTCACAATAGGTGATATCACTGCTGACCTCCTCCTGTACAATGACTGATAACACCTCTATATACAGTAGATAACACAGGATCCACCATTCACAATAGGTGATATCACAGCTCACCTCCTCCTGTACAATGACTGATAACACCTCTATATACAGTAGATAACACAGGATCCACCATTCACAATAGGTGATATCACAGCTCACCTCCTCCTGTACAATGACTGATAACACCTCTATATACAGTAGATAACACAGGATCCACCATTCACAATAGGTGATATCACAGCTCACCTCCTCCTGTACAATGACTGATAACACCTCTGTATACAGTAGATAACACAGGATCCACCATTCACAATAGGTGATATCACTGCTGACCTCCTCCTGTACAATGACTGATAACACCTCTATATACAGTAGATAACACAGGATCCACCATTCACAATAGGTGATATCACAGCTCACCTCCTCCTGTACAATGACTGATAACACCTCTGTATACAGTAGATAACACAGGATCCACCATTCACAATAGGTGATATCACTGGTGACCTCCTCCTGTACAATGACTGATAACACCTCTATATACAGTAGATAACACAGGATCCACCATTCACAATAGGTGATATCATAGCTCACCTCCTCCTCCTGTACAATGACTGATAACACCTCTATATACAGTAGATAACACAGGATCCACCATTCACAATAGATGATATCACAGCTCACCTCCTCCTGTACAATGACTGATAACTCCTCTATATACAGTAGATAACACAGGATCCACCATTCACAATAGGTGATATCACAGCTCACCTCCTCCTCCTGTACAATGACTGAGAACACCTCTATATACAGTAGATAACACAGGATCCATCATTCACAATAGGTGATATCACAGCTCACCTCCTCCTGTACAATGACTGATAACACCTCTATATACAGTAGATAACACAGGATCCACCATTCACAATAGATGATATCACAGCTCACCTCCTCCTGTACAATGACTGATAATTCCTCTATATACAGTAGATAACACAGGATCCACCATTCACAATAGGTGATATCACAGCTCACCTCCTCCTGTACAATGACTGATAACCTCTATATACAGTAGATAACACAGGATCCACCATTCACAATAGGTGATATCACAGCTCACCTCCTCCTCCTGTAAGATGACAGGTAACACCTCTATATATGGGAGGGTTGGTAATGACAGGTGGGAGAGGATATAGGTCTTGGGTCCCTGATTTTTTCTGACCCTAGCATAGCAACGCCCCTCCCTGCTCTCCTTGAAGACCATGAATAGATCATGTACAAACATGTATGCTCATGTGTTCTGAGTAAGTAATGGCGTGGGGGCGCCATAAGGCAAATTCGCACAGGGCACCATTCAACATAAGGCCGGCCCTGCCCGGATGCCATAGGTTAAGTTGCACCTGACTGCTCGGACTCACTCCCTAAATCTGTGGCTTGCATCGGAGCCCAGGATTGTATCAGCACCTCATTATAGATGATGCCCAAATTGGGAAGTGCAGTGGAGCTCCAGCTGACAAACCTCTCATTTTCTATCTCCTCTCCATGATGCCATTCTGGGTCTAGTTCTGCCAACAGACCTTCTGCCCCCCCGGGTGGTTAGGTATATTATATCCTCTGAGTCCACGTCAGCCATGCCTTGTAAAGGATCCATGAAGAAATTACTGCAATTTGGAGTCCAGGCTGTGTGCCTGCGTGCATGCCACTGGGAATGCAGACAGAGGTACGATGGTGGAAGACACTGACATTTTTCCACATGTTTGCTTGCTTTCCCTAAAGGGTCCACTTCTTCAATTGTGTGCCATGAATCAAACCCAAGCAATCAGTGCTGGCATTGAATGTTTGCACACAATTATTGCCTAATGCCTAGCTGCTAATTAACACCTGTATGTCAGGCCAAAATGTACATAAACTGAGTTGTGGATACTTAATTGCAGTTATTATTGAAGCGTTACATCTTTGTAGGAAATATAATGATAAAAATAAATAAGTTTATTCAGGTCACCATTCACCACCAATTCATCTGGAATGCTGAATAAGGCTACTGTGCACTCAGCACAGCATGAATTTTAAGACAACTGTAATATGTATTATTCATGAAATGCAAGCCTTAATGGGGATAGTGTTGCTAATGTATGTAAAATGCTATGGAACTAAAAGCGCTATATAAATGAATACATATTATTAGTAGTATTGTGATTATGACATTAAAATAGTGATTGCACATATTTAAGAAGCAATACTTTGGGGTTTCTTCAGTGTGAACAGACCTATAAGATCATGGATAGGAAGCATATGGCCATATGATATTTAGATATATATATATATATATATATATATATATATATATATATATATATATATGTATATATATATTGCTTTCACATAAGTGCAGAACAGTTATGCATGCTGGTGACCCTCTGCAATAATAAAGGTTTGCTCTCCAATAAAAAAAAAATAATAATAATACTAATAATAATACTCCCCCCACTGGGTGCCGCCTTGTCGTTAGTGGGGCTTAACAACTCCAGATATGTTGATGCATGGACAATTCCTAGAGAAAATCGAAGGTAAAGTCGACAAGGAAGAGTCTTGGTTGGAACATTAAAAAAAGAAACAGAGAGATTAATTCTAGCAGCCCAAGAGCAAGCTATTCACACAAATGCCATTAAAGCCATAATTGTAAAATCAACTACAGACTCCAAATGTTAACTGTGCAAGGAAGCAGATGAAACAATGGATCATATACTGAGCTGCTGCAAGAAGATCACATACAGACTACAAGCAAAGATCTAATACAGTTGCTCAGATGATTTACTGGAACTTGTGCCACAATTACCATCTTCTTGTCATAAAGAACTGGTGGGATCAGAAACCTGAAAAGGTTATTGAAAATTAATATGAAAAACTACTATGGGACTACCAAATTCAGATTGACAAAGTTTTGGAATACTCTGGACTTTACCCTTGTAAGAAAAAATCAAGTGTGGATCGTCAATGTCGCAATACCAGGCGACAGCAGGATTGAGGACAAGCAATTTTGAAAAACTGACATGAGGATTTAAAGATCGAACTGCAAAGACTCTGGTACAAGCCAGTGAAGGTGGTCGCAGTGGTAATCAGCACAATGGGTGCGGTGCCTAAAAACCTTGGCCAGCACTTGAAAACAATTGGAGTTGACAAAATAACAATCTGTCAGCTGCAAAAGGCAAAAGGCCACCCTACTGGGCTCATCACGCATCATTTGTCGATATATCACACAGCCTTAGACGCTTGGGAAGTGTCCGACATGTGATTTAATACAAAATCCAGCATAATGGTCTCATTTGCTGTGTGCACCTTTTGTATATTTATAATAATAATAATAATAATAATAATAATAATAGTAATAAACACTCACAAACAATTCCTTTAAAAATATAAATCTCTCTTAAACTGATATTTTAATGACATTGGAAGCTTCCTTTACTTCCCAACTGCTGCTACATCTGCACTGTTTCTAAAATTCAGACCCTGCACTTGTCAAAACTCTTGCAAACTCCAGGAAACTTAAAAAATTCAAATAACTTCACAAAAATTCTACAGTATAACACAAGCAGGTAGATCTGATGGCTGGGACCACTCCTAATTTTCGGTTAGGTATTGTCCCCAGCCAATGGATCCTCCGGCAAGCGTTTTGGCGCCAAATAAACAGGTAAAGTTTTAGGCCAATTTTAAATTTCAAACTTTTTTCCAAACTTAGCCAGATTTGAAGAACTTTTGGAGAAAGTGCTCGGGTTTCCGATCACCAAACCGAATCAGCCATGTTCTTGGCGAGTTTGAAATTAGCAAACATGTTTGAGCAAAGTTTGCTCATCTCTAGTAGCATCATGTGAAAGTCTAAAGAAATCAGCCAACAGTAAGAAGAAAGAGGGTTAGACCATGCGCTGCAGATGCTAAGATACCGAGGACAAGGACCAGAAGATGATCATAAGAACTTTCATTAGTCGACACGTTTCATAGGCTGCTGCCCACTTACTCAGGACATACAATCATGTACGTTTGTGTGTCCTGAGGAAGTGGGCAACCGCCCATGAAACACATCAATTAATAAATATTATTATGATCATCGATCCTTGTCTTTGGGATCTCAGTATCTGATTGGCAGCGCATGGTTTAACACCCTTTATTCTTACCATTGGTTTCCTTGCTCTGTGGGGTCTCGTGCTGCACAGCGATCAAAGCCCATATAGTGGTTGTGACCCTCACAACCCTTTCAGGTGAAAGGTTTTCTGACCATTCCTTTAGTTTGGACCTGTGTGGTCTCTCCCTGGTCTACTGTTTTTACCCCCTCACTCTCTGCCCCTCTGTGCTCTCTCTTTTTGCCTCATGTGGTCGCTTTCTGTCCCCCCTCTGTGCTGCCTCTCTGCCCTTCGCTGCTGCCTTTTTCCCCCCGTACATGTTCTGTGCCCCTTGTGATCACTCTCTGCCCCCCTCTGGTTCCTCTCTGCCCCCTGTGGTCACTGTCTGCCCCCCCCCATACTCACTCTCATGTGGCAGTGGCATGAGGAAGATGACAGTGGCATGAGAAACTGGTGCAGTTCTTCATTTGGCGGTCTGCGGGGTAAGTTGGGCTGCAGGGTGAGTGGGGTGATTGGGGTGCGTGGGGCTGCAGGGTGAGTGAAGCTGCAGGTGAACATGGTGAGCAGGCTGCAGGGTGAGCGGGCTGCAGGGTGAGCGGTTTGCAGGGTGAGTGGGCTTTGGGAACTGTAGGGTGAGTGGGGTGACAGCAGGCTGAGCGCAAGCTGAGCTGGGTGAGAGTGGGCTGAGCAGGGTGAGAGTGGGCTGAATGGGGTGAGAGTGGGGGGGAAAGCAGGCAGAGAGTGGGCAAAGCGTGCTGTGTGGGGTGAGAGCAGGCTGTGTGGCACGTGACTTGGCAAAGGGGGGGCTATGTGAGGTGTGACTGGGCAGAATGGACTGTGTGGGTTTTAAGTAGGCAGAGTGGGCTGTGTGGTGTGTGAGTAGGCAGAGCAGGCTGTGTGGGGTGTGAGCGGGCAGAGTCGACTGTGTGGTGTTTGAGCTGGCTGTTTGGGGTGTGAATGGGCTGTGTGGGGTGTGAGCAGGTACAGCGAGCTTTGTGGGGTGTGAGCAGACTGTGTGGGATATGAGCAGACAGAGTGGGATGTGTGCAGTTTGAACGGGCAGAGTGGGCTGTGTGGGGTTTGAGCAGGCTGTGTGGGATGTGAGAAAGCTGTGTGGGGTATGAGAGGGCAGGCAGAGTGGGATGTGTAGAGTGGGAGTGGATAGAGGGGGCTATGTGGGGTGTGAGTGGACAGAGTGAGCTTTGTGGGGTGTGAGTACCTGGATAGTAGTCTCTGTGTGCTACAGGACCTGTCGTGATGTCATGGTCATGTGATCAGTCACATGACAGTGACATCACTACAGCTCCTGAGATGTCAGCATGTGCAGCAAGAATGTCCAGGAATGGCTGGAGGTGTGTCAAATGCGACAACAGCCTGCTGGCGATGGTTGCGGGTGTCAGCGTTTTTGTAGGAGTGCGATACCACTAGTGGTATTGATCAAGGAACCAATACCGCTAGTGGGCACCATGATCCACACCGATCACTTGAGTGTGGAAATATGGCTGCCGCACTGGAAGTCGATTGCGCAGCATAGGTGGACATTGGGACAGAAGTCCGGAATAGACGGGACAGCGTGATTATGTAAATAGATTATAATAAACCTAATTGACCTAAATCATGGAAAGTTATATTCTGATTTCCTGTCAGATAGTGAGAAACACATGCATATGTGTCTTTTTATATAGTGTATGTAAACTTCTGGATTCAACTGTATGTTCCTCATCCTGGTATTAATGGTCATTCTCCTGGTATACATGTTCCTCATCCTGGTATACATTGTCCCCATCCGAGTATATATGCCTTCGTTCTGTCTCTAACGCATAATTAAAAAAACGAAAAATATATTGTACCCACCTTTCCTCCACTCCCACATCGCCTCTATCAGTAAAGAACCTGCTATAAATACTTTTATTGAGGCTGAATGGAATCCTCTGTTTTATAGCCCAGAAATTTGTGCAAAAACGTATACAATTCAGATATTCTAAAAACAGTATTTGTTGTATAACTACAAAAATAGAATAAATATTGTTTCATAGCTTTTTTCGTTTCAAAGTCCTTGTATGTTTTACTTTGTTGTTGAATTGGCTGTTTTCTTTATGCTTACAATGATCAAAATGTTCAGATGCTGGTATTTCCTGTGTCTTCATTGTTATTACAGTCATTATTTAAATTCTATTCTAGCCTTTTAAAATACCAGTAGAAAGAATAAACACTATACTTTTCATTGAACTTGAACCCAGTGATTGCTTGTAGCATATTGTGTTCTAGAACAAATATTTCAGCAATTACTTATTTTTTAAATATGCAATTGGCAAATCTTTCTATGATATTTCAGTTGTTTTTATTATTACTATTAGCAAAATTAAATAATTTCTTTAGTGCTAATTAAACTGGTATGCAGAAGAAAACCATCTTAATGGGTTTGGGATTTCTGAACTTTATTTACTCTTTGTCTCCCACAGCATTATGCTCTGAGTATGGACTGGAGAATATGGAGCATTAATATATAAAACCATACTAGTGCATGTCAATGAATTAGAATATCATCCAAAAGTCAATTGATTTCAGTAATTCAATACATATAGTGAAACACAATTATTATTATTATTATTATTATTATTATTATTATTATTAATAATAATAAGAGTCATTACAGAGTGATCTATTTCAAGTATTTGTTTATGTTAATGTTGATGATTATGGCTTACAGCTAATGAAAACCCAAAGGTCCTTATCTCAGAAAATTAAAGTAGGGAGAATGAAGGGTGTGAGAGATAAAATATTACCTAAGTAGGTATCAGAGGCCTCACCTTGTGTAGTTGTGAGAGTCACAACCACTGTAAACCCAAAATGTTATCATGATCCGCACTGCTATACATGAAACAAGACCACAGGAATCTACAGGATAATGATGGCTTTATTTGACGCGTTTCAGAGTGTTATTCCCACCATGGTTGCATTCCTGAGGAAGGAGCATGAATAACGCTCAGAAACGCATCAAATAAAGTCACCATTATCCAATAGATCCCTGTGGTCTTGTTTCATTGTATAGGAGTGAAGATCAGGAAAACACTGTCCTTTTGGGTTTACTTCTGTTTACCACTGTTAAACGTGGAATGTGGATCCTGCGGCAGCTGTACCATACGCATGTGCTGGTTGTGGGTCACACAACCAGCTCAGGTGAGCAGTGACTATAGCCATTTATAAAACAGCACTTGAAAGGATAAGACCCTATTGTGCTTTTGTTTCCTTATTTTTAGTATTTACAACCACTATAAAAGCATATCACATCTGCTCCTGTCCCCAGAGTGGTGCCTATAGAGTAGGGAGAATAAAGGGTTAAAAACCGTGCTGCCGTATTCTACGAGTCATCAAAGGGTTAATATAATATTGATTTATTAGTCAACACATTTATGATATTGCCATGTTTCAGGGAGTTTCAGTGAGATCTGAAATGCGTTGACTATTATGTATATATATATACAGTATATATATATATATATATGTATATATGACTATTGATGTCTCATGGAAAATGGCAGTGTGGTTTTTAACCCTTCATTCTCCCTACTTTCATTTTCTGAGATAATGACCTTTGGGTTTTCATTGGCTGTAAGCCATATTCATCAACATTAACATAAAATAACAACTTGAAATAGATCACTTTGTAATGACTCTATATATTATGTGTTTCAGTTTTTGTATTGAATTACTGAAAAAAATTTACTTTTTGATGATATTCTACTTCATGGAGATGCACCTGAACATACAAAATCTTGCACTATTTCGTCAACTGAATAGACTTTAGGAAACAATTTAACCAAGTGGTGATAATATATATAGAGGTAGGCACTAATTCTTTGCTGTTTGTATAAAAGGAGAGATTGACCCAGAGATGTCTGTTTGACTCTTCTTTGGAATGTTTATTCAAAAAATATCAATTATTTACACTTTGAGGAATTTAGGGTACAGTCCCAATATGTATAGTTTATTATGGAACAAGGAACTGTGAAAATTTAAAAGTGTTTCTATGACACCTGATTTTTTAAAATGTTTTAAATAATTATACAATAAAAAATATATGGTATATAAAATATAATACGGTATATAATAAGCGATTTGCAATTTTCAAACACTATATCCAAGCCTCCTGTGTTATAGCATTAGATACAGTAACTTAATATATTGCACCCTTTTCCAGCAGTTGTAGGTAGGGCTGGGTGCCCAAGTGCCTTTCCTTAGATCTTACAGGGGTATATACCAGTACATCAATATTTTTGTATGAGGAATCTGGCTCGAGTGATTTTTATGTTCTCCTGATTTTCTTTCTGGATCATGTAATCAGGACAGATCTAAAATACAAAATAATAATCTTCTATCACTTTTGGTCTTCCTAGGTGGGATGATATGGATGCTTTCTTTCTGAAAATCCTTTATATTCTTACCTCTTAATTGTGGACTAGCACCCAGCCCTACCTACAACTGCTGGAAAATGGTGCAATAAATTAAGTCACTGTGTCTAATGCTTTAACACAGGGGGATTGGATATAGTGTTTGAAAATTGTGAATAGTTTATTATACATTATATTTTATATATTTTTTTTTATTGTATAATTATTTAAAACATTTTTAAAAATCAGGTGTCATAGATACACTTTTACATTTTCACAGTTCCTTTTTCCATAATAAACTATACATATTGGGACTGTACCTTAAATTCCTCAAGGTGTAAATAATTGATATTTTTTGAATAAATATCCCAAAGAAGAGTCAAACAGACATCTCTAGGTCAATCTCTCCTTTTATACAAACAGCAAAGAGTTAGCGCCTACATCTATACATATTATCACCACGATTAGTACAAATAGGGTAGGTCACACGCAGTATCACCCAAAGGGTAGAGCAGCAACTCACCATATTGCTGATGATCTGCTAGCTCCGGTGTACTCCCCAAATAAATCATATAATTTAACCAAGTCTTCACACTTTTTTTTTTTTACTTAAATCTATAAAACCAGAGTGGGAAAAGGTATGTTATTCCCATTGTGCCATACAGTGCACTATCACTGTGACCCCAGAGACTACAAGAAGTGTCCTATTGTTGTAGTCTCTGGGGTCACGATGATTGCGCACTGTATGGCAATGATCTGCCATACAGTGTACTATTAATATGACCCCATCGTGACAAGAGGACACTTGATCCCGTCTTGTAGTCTCTGGGGTCACAGTGATAGTGCACTTTATGGCAGATCATTACCATGCAGTGCATCATCACTATGACACCAGAGACTACAACAAGAGGACACTTGATCTCTTGTTGTAGTCTCTGGGATCACAGTGATAGTGCACTGTAGAATAGATTTTCATCATACAGTAGACAATCACCGTGACCACAGAGATTACAACAAGGGGACACTTGATCCCTTGCTGCAGTCTCTGGATGTAGCAGAGGAAATCAAGCATCACGGGACCATTATTTTGGACTACATCGGAGGTTAATAAAGATGGAGTCTGAATTTTGTTTGTGTTTTTTAAAAAAAAAATAAATAAATAAAAAATATTTATTACTTTTATTTAAACTTTATTCCCCAGTTTGTCACTGGCACCAGGGCAAGAGTCTGGGTACAGCACCAGAAAATGGCGCTTCAATGAATGCACCATTTTCTGGGGCGGCTGCAAGCTGCAATTCTCAGCATGGGGGGCCCAGAATTCTTGGGCTTCTCCATGCTGAGGATTCCAGCCCTCAGCTACCCATTTGTACCTGGCGCTGGACAAAAAATATGGCGAAGCTCCAAAGTGTTTCTTTTTCCCAAATAATTTGTATTAAAAAAAATTTATTTCGGGCTTCGCAATATTTTTGGTTGACAGCCAAGTACAACTAGGCAGCTGAGGGTGGGTAGCAATTTGTAGCTGCCAAGTTGTAGCTGACTGGCAACCCAAAATATTGCAGAGCCCACGTCGATTTTTTTAAAATTATTTCTACAACTGAAAAACAACATGGATCTTTGCCACATTTTTGGTTCTCAGCCAGGTATAACTTGGCAGCTAGGGGCTGGAATCCTCAGCATGGAGAGGCCCAAGCTTTCTGGGCCCCCCATGCTGCGAATTGCAGCCCGTGGCCACTCCAGAAAATGGAGCATTTATTGAAATGCCATTTTCTGGTGCTGTATCCAGACTCTTCCAGTTGCCCTGGTGCCAGTGGCAAACTGGTTAATAAAGGGGTTAATTCCAGCTGTTTTATTGGCAGCTGGCACTAAAAGCCATAGATTCATAATGTGGAATTTCTAGTAAATAGTAAATGATACACAATGGTCAGAGAAAAATAATTTTATTAGCCCAAAAAACAAACATATCTCAACTCCATCTTCATTACTCCCACATAACCCTCCACGATCCTTCATCCAGAGTCTGCAGGGAGAGAACAAGTGTCCTCTCCCTGCAGAGTCTGCAAGCACACTGACTGCAGAGACTCAGTGAGTCACATCAACTGCAACAGTCAGAAACTGCCACAGGGGGGTGGTGACGTCACTCCCTAAGTCACCAGTGCTCCCCGTGGCAGTGAACTCAAAATGACACTTGTGGGAGTATTCTGCTGTTTAGGCACATCAGGGGCTATTCAAACAGGTCATGACACCCAGCGGTGTATCTAGGTTTTCTGGCACCCGATGCAAGAGCTCAGTTTGGTGCCCCCCCTTCCGTGATCTGAGTAGACGTCCTGTGACCAATCATCCATATGTGATTTTTTACACTTACAGGTACAGTGACTGCTGGAGTATATTACACGTTGTTAGGAGTGGGCTAAGGTGTTTAATGTTATAATTAAAGGGCTTGTCCAGGTTTCAGATGAAAGTCTAGGTTACTGCAGGCCTCTAAATTCTCATGACGCATGCACTGCACACTTTCAGGATTCTCCCATATCAATGGTAAGATTGGACGGTCATGTGAACACAAGTATGCAATTTATATACTTCTGGCCACATTCTGACTAGACGCGTCCGGCCTCACTCAATTCATTTAATTGATCAAAGCCTCGCATGTTTAGTCAGCACGTGACTGCATGTATGTAATATGCATACTTATAGTTACGTGACCTTCCACTCTCACCAGACAATCCTGACAGCAGGCAGTGTGCACTCTGTGAGAATTCAGAAGTCTGCAGTCACATAGAGACACATAGAGTGACTGCAGACTCATCACAAGCTTGGGACAAACAATTTAATGCTTCTAACAAATAAATACATAGAACCCTTGTTAGAATGCACAACACTTTATTAGCATAGCCATGAATCAAGAAAGCTTATAAGTTATGGATTGTTAGATGTGTACAGGATCAGAACAATTAACAACACAAAACTACATCACCAAACCCACTAGAGGTACTGAAATACTTCCATATAACCCCTATCAGTGCAGAAATACAAAGTCAAAACCCTCATCAGTACAGAAATACATTAATATAACCCCCATCAGAACAGAAATCACAATCCTCATCAGTACCAAAATTCAATATCAGAACCACCATCAGAACATGGTAAAACAATTGTAATGTCTGGTCAGACCCATACACAAATGTATTGCATGAACCTACAACTCCTACTACATCATTAACAATGGTGAGGACATACTGGGAGTTGTTGTCACCAGGCGTCAATAAAAGCATACAGGAACCACAGCACTGATGAGAAGTAGTCATTATCACAAATAATCATTTACATCCTGGTACCTTATAGATGACCTGGTCTGATCGGGGTCGTCTTTTTCTTTTCTTCATCTTGTGCAGGCATCATGATGAGTTTTGACATCCACAGCTCGTCTCTGCAGATTTCCATCTTCTCCGATCCTCTGCAGCACATCCCCGCACGATATCCTTAAAAATAGCAGAATGATCAACATTTCCCTGAGTAAAAATATCTGCCCTTCACTGTGCTCCGGAATAAATAATTGCTCCTTCTCACTGTTCCCTACACAAAATATGGTTTACGCACTGTTCCTCTTCTGGCGCATGCCCTCCACACTGCCCTCTTCTTTCCATACTGAGCTCCCTGGTCACTCTATCCTCTACACTGTATCCTTGTATACTGCCCATGGTTTATACTGTTGTCCCTCATCAAACTCGACATACTGTCCCCGCATGCTGCCCCCTCTCTATACAGCTTCACACATGCTCAGTCTCTATTCTGTGCCCCTTTACATTTTTCTCATCCCCTACTGTTTCTTCATCCCTTTCTCACTCTACATACTGTATCTACACCTATTCCCTCCTTCCTCTCCATACTGTGTCAGCAGCAATCCTCCCTCACTCCACATACTGTGTTCACACCCATCCCCCTCTCACTCCTCATACTGTGTCAGCAGCCATCACTTCTCCCTCCCCATACTGTGTCCACACCAATCCCCCCTCTCTCCACGTACTGTATTGCAGCCATCCCCCTGTGACTCCTCATACTGTGACCATAGTGATCCCCCCTCACTACATATACTGTGCCACATCCATCCCCCTTACTCCTCATACTGTGTCCATACTGATTCCCACTCATTACATATACTGTGCCACATCCATCCCCCTTACTCCTCATACTGTGTCCATACTAATCCCCACTCACTACATATACTGTACCACATCCAACCCCCTTACTTCTCATACTGTGTCCATACTGGGCAGCTCCAATGTGGCTGCTGCCTGGCACTGAGTAGTCAGACATGTCCACCATTCAGCATCGTCCACACACCACATGCAATGATCTGCAGTCTGAGCATCAACAAGCTGCCACTATACTGAGCAGGGAAAATGGCGCATCTTCCCCAACAGACCATGCCTCCTTCACCCAAAACGCTGAGCCAATCATATGCACCGCACACGGGGCTGTCCAGAGAGAATAGCAGGGGCTGTCCAATTAGGTTGAGCAAAGGATGTGGTAGTGGGAAGGGGGATGAGCACCACCGATCAACCGCCACTAAAGAGAAACATGGCTGGATGCCTGTATATACCGAGGGCCGGCACCGGACCTGTAGTGTAAGTTATGGCCAATTAGTCCTGCAGCAGAGGAACAATGCATCCTGCACGAGGGGCCTACATAGACATCATTGGGCCCCTTAGTAGAAGTTCTTATTGCCCCCTCAAAAAATATTTGCCTGGGTCACATAATAATATATCTCACAACTTTTCAGCCCTTACAAAGTAATTTTGCTCCTTTGGAAGCCCCATGATTCCCCTTTTGTTACAGCTATAAAATGTGATGCCAACAAAATTGCCCCCCAAACACTGTATGATGTCCCACAGTGGATTCCTCTATACGCACAGTATGATGACCCTACTGGAAGCCCCTCAACTACACTGGCACAGTATGATCTCCAACTGTGGTCCACACACAGCTCTCCATACAATATAATGGACCTACATACAGTATAATGGATGGCCCATACACCTAGTACACACGCGGCTCTGCTCCGCACGACCCGTACATACGCAACTCTGATCCATACACCTAGTACACAGTTGGCTCTGGTCCACACGACCCGTACACACGCGGCTCTGCTCCGTATACCTAGTACACTCTCAGCTTCGCTCCGTACACCTCGTACACATACGGCTCTGCTCTGTACACCTCGCATACACAAGGCTCTGCTCCGTACACCTCGTACACACGCGGCTCCGCTCCAAACACCTCGTACACATGCGACTCCACTCCGTACACCTCGTACACACACGGCTCCGCTCCGTACACCTCGCACACACCTGGCTCCGCTACATACACCTTGTACACACGTGGCTCCGCTTCATACACCTTGTACACAAGTGGCTCCGCTCCATACACCTTGTACACACGTGACTCCGCTCCATACACCTCGTACACACACGGCTCTGCTACATCCACACTGTAAATCCCTCCCGACCCCACACATAAAATTCACCTTATACACCTTATCATGACAAACAGCACAACAGCATCCTCAGCCCTGTATACACAGAAGAGCTGATCATGTGACCCCTGACTCCTCCCCTCCATTGACATCAGCACAGGTCCTGTCAGCACAGAGTGCAAGTGGAGATGAATGCCGGCTCTCACTGCGAAGGGGGGGCGCGCAATATGAGGCCGGCAGTGGAGACCGCGGGTGCTGCAGGAGGGGGCCTAGCAGCGCCCTCCCCATCATGGTGCCCGGGGCTCATAGCCTGCCAGCCCCCCTCTAGATATGGCCCTTATGACACCCACATACCA
Organism: Allobates femoralis; assembly: GCA_033576535.1. NCBI lineage: Eukaryota > Metazoa > Chordata > Amphibia > Anura > Aromobatidae > Allobates > Allobates femoralis. The sequence continues at coordinate 265,868,289 of JARQOC010000003.1, forward strand.
TGCCATCAAAATCTGTGTTCCAAAATGTCACTCCCTCCCTTCAGAGCCCTGCCGTGCACCCAAACAGTGGTTTTCCACCACATATGAGGTATCAGTGTACTCAGGAGAAATTGCCCAATAAATTTAAGGACACATTTTATCCTGCTGCCCATGTGAAAATGAAAAATATGAGGCTAAAAGAACATTTTTGCGAAACAAAAGTAATTTTTCATTATTACGGATCAATGTGTGAAGGATCTGGGGCTTCCAGGTGCTCACTATGCATCTAGATAAGTTTCTTGTGGGGGTCTAATTTCTAAAATGGGCTCCGATGTTTAGGCACACAGTAGCTCTCAATACGCAACATGGTGTCCACTTACGATTGCAGCAAATTTTTCAGTCAAAATATCAAATGGTGCTCCTTCACCTTTGGAGCCCTGCCATGCGCCCAAACAATGGTTTATGACCACATATGAGGTATCAGTGTACTCAGGAGAAATCACCCAAGAAATATTAGGATCCATTTTATCCTGTTGCCCATCTGAAAATGAAAATATTGAGTCTGAAAGAACATTTTTGTGAAAAATAGTTATTTTTCATTTTTACTGATCGATGTGTGAAGCATAAAGTGCTCGCTATGCATCCAGATAAGTTCCTCTGAGGTCAGTTTCCAAAATGGGGTCAATTGTGGGGGAGCTCCAAAGCTCTCCATACGCGACATGGTGTCTGCTAACCATTGCGGCTACTTTTCCATTCAAAAAGTCAAACGGTGCTCCTTCCCTTCCGAGCCCTGCCGTGCACCCAAACAATGATTTTACACCACATATGGGGTATCAGCATATTCAGCAGAAATTGCGCAACAAATTTTAGGGTCCTTTTTCTGCATTTACCTTTATGAAAATGCAATAATTGAGACTAAAATAACATTTTTGTTGGAAAAGTTAAAATGTTAATTTTTTCCTTCCAGTGTTGCTTTAATTACTGTGAAGCACCTGAAGGGCTAATAATATCTTTGAATGTAGTTTTGAGTAGCTTGAGGGGTGCAGTTTTTAGAATAGTGTCACATTTGGGTGTTTTCTGTCATGTACACCTGTTAAAGGGACTTCACGTGTGATGTGGTCACTAAAAAAATGGTTTTGTAAATTTTGCTGGAAAAATGAGAAATTGCTGATGAACTTTGAACCCTTCTATCTTCCTAACAAAAAAATTGGTTTCCAAAATTGTGCTGATGTAAAGTAGTCATGTGGGAAATGTTATTTATTAACTATTTTGTCACATAACGCTCTGGTTTAACAGAATAAAAATTCCAAATTTAAAAATTGCTACATTTTTCAAACTTTTTGCCAAATTTCCAATCTTTCACAAATAAACGCAAAAATTATTGACCTAAACTTACAACTTACATGAAGCCCAATATGTCTCGAAAAAGCAGCTTCAGAATCGTTAGGATCTGTTGAAGCATTCTAGAGTTATTACCTCATAAAGGAACTCTGGTCAAAATTGCAAAAATTGGCCAGGTCACTAAGGTCTAAACAGGCTGAGTGGTGAAGGGGTTAAAGCAATATGAAAGGAAAAAAATTAACATTTTTCTCTTTCCCAAAAAAGTATTGCTTTAGTATTGCTTTAGCCCCATATTTTAGCATTTTTAAAGAGTAAAAGAAGAAAATTCCCATATAGTTTATTGTCCAATCTCTCCTGAGGATGCTGATACCCCATATGTGGTGGAAATCTACTGTTTGGGCACACAGAAGGGCTTGAACGGGAACAAGCATCATTTTTCTTTTGGAAAGATAAATTGGCAGATATAGATAGCAAATGCTATGTCATGTTTTCAGAGCCTCTAGAGTCTAAACAGTTGATGCCCTTCATAAGTGACCATATTTTGGAAACTAAACCTCTCAATGAATTAATCTAGATATGTGATTAGCACTTTCAACTTGCAGGTGGGTGCTTCACAGAATTTTGTAACATGGAGCCGTGAAAATATAAAATCATTTTTTCCCTCAAAAATGTGGCTTCAGCCCCAACTTTTTTATTTTCACAAGAGTAGCAGGAGAAAATAGACCATGAATTTTTATCTGAGTACAGCAATTCCCTACATGTGGTGGAAACTACTATATGGATGAGCAGCAGGGCTTGGAAGGGCAGGAGCACCATTTGACTTTCGGAATGCAAAATTGGTTGGGATAGTGGATACCATGTCAAGTTTGCAGAGTCCCTGATGTGCCTAAATAGTGGAAATGCACACAAGTGACACCAGTTTGGAAAATACACCCATCAATAAATTTATCTAAATGTGTGGAGAGCACCTTGAACTTATAAGTGATTCACAGAATTTAATATTGTTGAGCCGTAAAAATGGAAAAATTCATTTTTTACACAAAACTGTTGCTTCAGCCCCAATTTTTTCAATTTCACAAGTTTAACAGAAGAGAATAGATTATTGCACAATTACTCCTGATTTCATTGAAACCCCATATGTGATGGAAAACTACTGTTTGGCTCAGAAGGGAAGGAGTGCTATTTGAATTTTGCTGTGCCATTTTTGCTAGAATAGATTGCAGATGTAATGTCATATTTGAAGAGCCCATGACATGCCAAAACATCAGAAATACAGAAGGCTGACCGCATGTTAGAAACTGCAACTCTTGAGGTATTCGTGTAGTGAGCATTTGTAACCCAAAGGCAAATTTCAGAAATGTTACAGCATTGGACTGAGTAATTGAAAAATTACCTATTCTTCCACTAAAATGTTGCTTTGGCCTCTAAAGGTTTTCATTTTAAAAAGAGTAAGGCTAGAGTCATACTTGAGGTTGACGGACCCGCTAAAATCTTTGTAAATCAGCCACAGCGCATAGCGTTAATGCTATGTTCTGCCAGTGAACCGGAGCCCCAAAGAAACCTGGTGTTTACCTTAGCAGCGGTCACACACAAAGCTGCAGGGCGTGCTCTTTAGCTGAGCTCACAGGAAAACGCTGCAGACAGCATTTCCTGTGCGCTGTGATAAAGTGCACTCCCTGTGTGACCACTCACTGCTAAGAAAAACAGCAAGTGTCTATGGGACTCCGGTTCACTGCAGAGCATAGCATTAAGCTAGGGTCACACTAGAGCCTTGGATCCGCTAAAAGCTAACGTTTTTCATCTTGTAATTTGTAAAAAAACGCATGCGTTAATGGATACATAGGCTCCAATGCAAAAAACACATGGTCAAATGGCAACACTTTTGATGCTATGCGTTTTTGCATCAGCATCAAAAAATACTGATAGCATTGTTTTTAGGTGCTTTTGCAAAAACGCGTGCATTTTTTAATATGGGATCCTATGGGAAACGCATGCATTAAGGCATGGTACATATATGTACCATGCCTTAATGCATGTGTTAACTTTAGCGTTAATTTTGAGAAAAAAATAGCAATAGAAAAAAACGCCTAGCATTAACGTAGGCTTCCTAAAAAAGTCCCTCCAACTGTGACCCTAGCCTTAACGCTATGCGCTGCGGCTGGTTTACAAAGATTTTAGTGAGTCCGTCAGCCTCAAGTGTCACAATTGGAGGGACTTTTTCTGGGAAGGCTGCGTTAATGCTAGGTGTTTTTTATGTTGCTATTTTGTGGCAAAATTAACGCTAGCGTTAACTCATGTGTTTCCCATAGGAGTCCACGTTAAAAAAGCATGCGTTTTTGAAAACGTAACAAAAAACGCATAGCGTTAAACACATTGCACTTTTGCAATGCTTTTTTAACATGGGAGCCAATGGAGGCGTTACAGCTAGCGTTTTTTCACAATTTGGAGATGTGAAAAATGTCAGCTTTAAGCGCTAATGTGACCCTAGCCTAATAGAAGAAAATGAATGGTATTATTTCTTCTAAATACAACAATACCCCATGGATAGTTGTACACTTCTCTTGAGGCATAGTGCAAAGTTCAGAAAGCAGGAAGCGCCATTTTGGAATTTAGGCTTTACTGGAATGGTTTAAGGGTGTTAAGTCACATTGGCATCGCCCTTGAGGTGCTATACCAGCATAACCCCTTCATAATTGACCCCGTTTTACAAACTACACCCCCAGTAAATTAATGTAGGGGTGCTGTAAGTATATTTACTCCATATATGTGCCTCACAGAATTTTACACCATTGGGTGAAGAAAGAATAATTACTTTTTTTGGACTAAAATGTTGTGAGGAATACACCTTGAAATGTGTTGAATTAAACCAATTGCATTCACCGACTTTCTTAGGGTGTGTGCCCACATACCGGCTTTGTGCCGGTGGGCGGCTGGGCGGACTCGCCAGGAAGCTCTGCAGGCGTCCGGTGGCTTCCTGGCGGGTATGTGAGGCGGGTGCGGGCGGGTGCTGCGGGCGGGTGCACAGCGGGTTAGCGTCTGCGGTTCTGCAGCGGCTGGAAGCAGCACATGATTCTGCTTGCAGCCGCTGCAGAACCGGCCGGATTATAGAACATGCTCATTCTTTGCTAACCCGCTGGGAACCCAGCGGGTTAGCAACAGATGATCATGTGTAAACCGCCGCTGTGTGCACAGCGGGTGTCGGTTTACATAGGTTTTAATGTTATTCCAAATGCCGGTTTGGATTAACATAAATTTACAAAAAACTTATGTAAACCGACCGGCGGTTTACACATCTAAACCGGCCCTAACCCGGCATGTGGGCACACAGCCTTAGTATATGATCGATTGTACAACAGCGCAGTTGGATTACAGATATCTCCTTTATTTTTTCAATTTTACAATGGCTGATAGGAAAAATGGACCACGTAGTTTGTTGTGCAATTTCTTCTGAGTGAACTAATACCCTATAAATAATCAGGATACCTTTCAGGCGCAGTGCAAAGCTCAGAGGGGAAAGGACGACATATTACAGTTCGGATTTTGCTGCTATGGATTGCGGAGCCATGATCCACTGAAAGTGCCCCTGAGGTCCGTGAACAGCAGAACCCCATAAGAGACAATATCTTTCAATAAATTAATTTAAGGATTTAATAATTATATATTATATATTATTTATTAATTATATTGAACCACAAATGTCTCACAGATTTTTTACCATTGTGCAGTAAAAAAAAAAAATATTTTTTCTGCCACAAAAATGTAGTCTTAGCCCCAAATTTTACATTTTCACATAGGGAAATGGCTAAAAATTGTACCAAAATATGTTACACATAAGCTGAATGTGACAATTTTCCCTGTACAATAATGCTTAGGAAAGGAATGCTATTTGACTCTTGGAGAACAAATTATTGTAGAATAGTTTGCGTACTCTACAGTGTATACAGAGTCGCTAAGTGCCAGAGGAGCAAAATGCCACCCTGAAGTGACACAATTTTAGAAATTACACCCCACTGGCAATGCACCTACAGGCGTAATAACATTGTTGACTCCATGGATATTTTAAGGCCACTTTACACACACAGATATCTGTGTCCAACTTCTGAACAGATCTCTGGTTGCAGTGAAATCATGGACACATTGCTCCATTTTGTGGCTGTGTATAATGGAACAATGTGTCCATGATTTCACTGCAACCAGAGATCTGTTCAGAAGTTGGTCACAGATATCTGTGTGTGTAAAGTGGCCTTTAAAGAATTAGGCACAAGTTGATGTTGCTAAGTGAAAATTGTACTTTTTAACCACATGTGGGGTATCAGCGCAGTCAGGAGGAACTACACAATAAAATTTATGATTAATTTTTTCCTATTACTCTTGTGGAAATAATAAAAATGTGGGGCTAAAGCAACATGCCCACATTCCTTCCTTCACCAGCAGTGGTGTAACTTCAGGCCCTGGGGCCCCGATGCGAAGGCTCCAATGGGGCCCCCAATTATTGCAAATCTTTAATAGTAATAGTCTTTTTCTATGGGCCAAAGGGACTTTTGGGGCCCCCCTAGGCTGCAGGGCCCGTGTGCGATCGCAACCTGTGCACCTATTGTAGTTACGCCCCTGTTCACCAGTAAATTGAAGTAAAAATCCTGGAAGTTCCAAACATAATCCATTAGGTAATGTCCCACAATGCCAATCCATTCCAATGGAGTCTCATTTTGAGAATGTTGTCAGAACGATGGTCCGCTGGCACTGACGTCAGTATCTTTACATGATCTTACTGCTCATAGTATTTATTATCATCTATATGGGTCATCATGTTATGGGTGAATCACCTAATAAAAAATTAAAATAGAGGAATGTTTTGTCCTCTTATGATGTCAAAACCTTGGCCACTCAGAGAATCTTATTCTGGCCTATCTAAACTATATTTCAAATACTAGATAGGTTGCTTTCACATAGGCGTTTTTGAAAAAACGCGGCAGATTTACTGCATCTGCCGCATCTGCTTGCGGCAAACCCCATGCATTGTCTATGGGGCTTGCAGTCGGGTGCGGCAAGTGTGGTTGCGGCAGATGAGGTAGTTGCGGCCGCGAAAAAAAAGTGCTGCTGACCGTGTCCAAAACCGTCAAAACCACACTTACCGCACCTGACTGCAAGCCTCATAGACAATGCATGGGGCATGCTGCAAGTGTGGCTGTTAAGCGGAAGATGCGGTAAATCTGCCGCATCTGCCACATTTTTTCAAAAACGCCTATGTGAAAGGGGCCTTGGAGTGTTATTTTCTTAATATTTCTACTTCCTTTTTATTATAAACGCTACCACTTTTTTCCTGAAT